>CAUYRB010048637.1:0-33020 GCA_963574695.1 Propithecus perrieri | reverse complement strand
TTCTTAGTGGCACTAGGTACTTTGCAAGTGCTCTGTATCACAAGTGGCCAGAGAGCTCAGATGTAAACCGTTTCCACTACTGCGGACAGTTCTATTGGAAAGTGCTGCCCTAGACTGCTATTTCTATTTGACTTATGTTTACGGTATCTTTTGTCATACAGGTATTTTAAATTTAGTTTTTATGTTTTGTATCTTGTTTAAGATGGCTTTTTTTTTTGAGACAGAGTCTCACTCTCTTGCCTGGGCTAGAGCGCCGTGGTATCAGCCTAGCTCACAGCAACCTCAAACTCCTGGGCTCAAGCGATCCTCCTGCCTCAGCCTCCCAGGTAGCTGGGACTACAGGTACATGCCACCATACCCGGCTAATTTTTTCTATTTTTAGTTGTTTGGCCAATTTCTTTCTATTTTTGTAGAGACGGGGTCTCACTCTTGCTCAGGCTGGTTTCAAACTCCTGAGCTCAAACAATCTGCCCGCCTCGGCCTCCCAGAGAGCTAGGATTACAGGCGTGAGCCACCGTGCCTGGCCCTAAGAAGGCTTTTAATTACCTCTAGATTCTAAACAAATTCCTGTAATTCTTCTAATACTGATATTTTCTTTGTTTAAACCACTACTTAAGTCCATCTGGAACTTATTTTTATAAGCAATATGCACTAGGGATCTAACTTAAATATTTTTCCCCAAAAGATTATCAGTTGGTTCTAAATCAATCAACAGACTAGCCCTTTGCCATTGACTTGGAATGTCTCTTGTATCATATATCAAGCTATTTTGCTCCATTGATCAATTTGTCTTTATGTACATTCTATACTATTCTCATGATTTGATTGTATTTAGCTTTTTTTTTGGTGGAAAGGAATCTGACTTGCAGCCTCACCTCACCAGGCCCACCATAGAGCAGCCACACCAATAACAACTGCATCAGTCAAGAGTCTTTTTGTTGTTTTTTTTTAATGGACTTTACATTTTAGAGCGGTTTTAGGTTTATGGAAAAACTGCAGAGAAAGTAGGGAATTCCCCTATACCTCCCTGCTATTTCTCCTGTTACTAACATTTTGCATTAGTGTGGTACAGTTGTTGTAACTGATGAGTCAATATTAATATATTATTATTTTTAGAGATGGTCTCGCTTTGTCACCCAAGCTGGAGTGCAGTGGCACAATCATAGCTCACTGAAGCCCTGAACTCCTGGGCTCAAATGATCCTCCCGCCTTGGCCTCCCAAAGCACTGGGATTATAAGCATGAACCACCTTACCCAGCCTGATACATTATTATTACCTAAAGTGTATAGGTACATACATTAGGGTTCACTCTTGGTGTTATCATTATATGGGTTTTGACAAAGGTATCCACCATTACAGTATCATATAGAATAGATTCACTGCCTGCACATCCCCTGTGCTCCACTTGGAATCATACAATCCATAACCTTTTTAGATTGGTTTCATTTACCTAGCATATGCATTTAGGGTACCTCCATGTGTTTTTGTGACTTGATAGCTCATTTCTTTTCATCAGTGAATAATGGTTCATTGTATGGATGTACCATAGTTTGGTATCCATTCACACAATGAAGACATCTTGGTTGCTGCCCAGTTTTGGCACTTAGGAATAAAGCATCCATGTACAGGTTTTTGTGTGGACATAAGTTTTCAACTCATTTGGGTCAATACCTAGGAGAGTGATTGCTGGATTGTATGGTAAGACTACATTTAGCTTTGTAAGAAACTGCCACACTGTCTTCCAAAGTGGTTGTACCAGTTTGCATTCTGACCAGCAATGAAAGAGTTCCTGTTGCTCTACATCCTTGCCAACATTTGGTGTTGTCAGTGTTCTGAATTTTACCTATTTTAATATGTGTATAGTGGTACCATTCTAGCTTTTAATATCATATAAGCCAAATTCTTCCTTATTCATTTTTAGGATTTTCTGGGCAATTTATGTACATCATAAATTTTGTAATTTGCTAAACTAGGATTACATTGAATTTAAACATTATTTTACAGTGAAGATCTTTGTCTTTTCATCTAGTAATATATCTGTTCTTTTATTTAGGTTTTCTTTCTCTTCAGTAACATTTAATAGTTTATATAAGTTTTACATGTTTATTTGGTATATTCATAGTTATTTTATAGCTTTCATTGCCATTTTTAAAAAGTATTACTTTTTTTATGTTTTTGTACCTGGCAATCTTGCTGAACTCTTATTTCTATTTTTGGTGGATTCCCTTGCACATTCTAAGTTAATAATCATAAGCAAATGACAGTTTTCTCTTCCTTTCCAATATTTATATATTAATAGTGAGCATCCTCATTTTGTTCCTAACTCTAATGGGCGTCTAATCTTTTGCCTTTGGTTATAATGTTTACTGTAGTTTTTAATATACATTGCTTGTCACCTTAAGAAAGTTTCCTATATTCCTAGTTTGCTAAGAGCTAGTTCTTCCCTTCTTTCCCCTCCCTCCAGAAATGATGCTGAATTTTATCATGTGACTTTTTCACATCTGTTGAGATGGTATGAGGTTTTTCACTTTTAATAAGATAATGTCATGAATTATATTGGGCCTTCTTTGCTTTCCTGGGGAAAATCTCAGCAAGGCCATGATACATTATTATTTTAATGCTACTGACCTTGCTTTGCTCATGTTTGTTTGTGTTTACGTTCAAAGTATGATAAACCTATAATTTCCTGCCCACTCTATTCTTGTCTTGTTTTGATGCTGGAGTCACGCCAGCTTTACAGACTTTTTTCCTCCCTTCCTTTGCTCCTGTTCACTACAATCATTTATATAAGCTGGGAATAATTCTGTCCCTTAGGTTTTTGCAGCACCTGTTTATATAGTTATGTGGCCTATTACCCATTTTTGAGGTAGAACTTTGGCTTTCTTCTCAGTCTTTTCTACAGAGGCCCAGACACTGTAGAGGGTGCTACAGTGACCTGGGGTTTGGGCACCCTAACCACCGAGGGACTGGGCATGCCCTCGCTTAGAAAGCTCCTGGCACATCGACCCTCTCAGAAAAAGAATGGTATGTTTTGAAACTTGGCCATTTTTCTCCTTGCTCCCTGGGTCAGCAGATTTCACTGGAACAGTTTCTTTCACCATCTCTGCGCCTGCTGGGCCTCCGGTAGGGAAGGCAGGGCAGCTCATGCTTGGCGGATCCCACGTCCTTGGTGCCCAAGTGATGCTCTGATCTTCCCTTTCTTGTATTACTATTTTTTTCCTCCACACCTCAACCTGCCCTTATCTTATTGTCCTTTTTGCCTTCTCTACTCTCTTTTTTCTCTTGCCCTCTTTTCTTCTGCCTGCTTCAATCTTTCCCTTCTGCGTTCTTTTCTCTCCAGCTTTATTTTCAGCTCTTCTGTCTTCCCGCAACCCCTTCCCTCTCTCCCCTCCTTGTCTCCATCCACCGAGCAGAGCAGCGAGTGACCTCTCCCTGTCCTCTCTCCGTTTGCCTCTGGCAGGAGATGGGCTGGCGATGAAGATCAAGCAAGAGAAACCAGACCCGCTGCTGCAGCCGCTGGCGCCGCAGGCCGTGCTTTCGGAGAAGGATAAGGAGAACATTTTCCAGCAGCAGCGGGGCCTCCCGCCATGCCAGACCATGGGGAGGCCTCGAGCCTTGGGGGGACAGGAGGAGACTGGGGGTCCAAGGCGGGCCCCTCCCACTGAGCAGGATGGGGGGCTGGCAGGCCAGGCTCCCGGGGTAATCCCTGGCCCCCTGAGCCCCGCGCTTTCTGCCGGTGAGGGACACTTTGTGTGCCTGGACTGCGGGAAGAGGTTCAGCTGGTGGTCGTCTCTGAAGATCCACCAGCGCACTCACACCGGGGAGAAGCCGTACCTCTGCGGCAAGTGCGGCAAGAGCTTCAGCCAGAAGCCAAACCTGGCGCGCCACCAGCGGCACCACACTGGCGAGCGGCCCTTCTGCTGCCCCGAGTGCGCGAGGCGCTTCAGCCAGAAGCAGCACCTGCTCAAGCACCAGAAGACCCACTCTCGGCCCGCCACCCACTCGTGCCCCGAGTGCGAGCGCTGCTTCCGCCACCAGGTGGGCCTCCGCATCCACCAGCGCGCGCACGCCCGGGACCGCCAGGGCGCCCCAGCCGGCCTGCACGAGCTGCTCCGGGACGCGGCCGCGCGCCTGGCCTGTCGCCTGCGGCCGCCGCCGCCACGGGGGCGCCCCGAGTGGGCCTGGCTGGGGCTCTGCCAGGGCTGGTGGGGCCAGCCTGGGGCCCGGACCGCGGAGCCCGGCCCCTCGGGGCCCGGCGAACAGCGCCAGTTCATCTGCAACGAGTGCGGCAAGAGCTTTACCTGGTGGTCGTCGCTGAACATCCACCAGCGCATCCACACGGGCGAGCGGCCCTACGCGTGCCCCGAGTGCGGCCGCCGCTTCAGCCAGAAGCCCAACCTCACGCGGCACCTGCGCAACCACACCGGCGAGCGCCCGCACGCGTGCCTGCACTGCGGCCGCGGCTTCCGCCAGAAGCAGCACCTGCTCAAGCACCTGCGCACGCACCTGCCGGCCGCGCACGCCGCGCCTTGCCCCCGCTGCGGGAAGAGCTGCCCCAGCCGCGCGGCGCTGCGGGCCCACCAGCGCGCGCACGCCGCCGCCGAGCCGCTGCGCCCCGGGCCCGCCGTCCCGGGCGGGGAGCCGGGCTCCGAGCCGCAGGCCGAGGCGGCCCCGGGCTTGGCGGCGCAGCCGCGCAGCGCCCAGCGGTCCCGAGGAGCCGGGGACGCCATGTGGGGCCGGGTGCGCGCGGGCCTGGCCGGGCCCAACGAGCCGCGCCAGTTCATCTGCAACGAGTGCGGCAAGAGCTTCTCGTGGTGGTCGGCGCTCACCATCCACCAGCGCATCCACACCGGGGAGCGGCCCTACGCGTGCCCCGAGTGTGGCCGCCGCTTCAGCCAGAAGCCCAACCTCACGCGGCACAGGCGCAACCACACGGGCGAGCGGCCCTACCTGTGCGCCGCCTGCGGCCGCGGCTTCCGCCAGAAGCAGCACCTGCTCAAGCACCAGCGCGTTCACCGCGGAGCCCTGGCGCCCAGCCCCAAGGGGGAGGCGCGCTAGTGGACTGGAGCCGATCAGAACCGTGGTGGTGGTGGGGGGACGTGTGTGGGGGAGCGCGTGGGGAATGGGGTGGCCAGGAGTGCTGGCTCTTAGAAACCCCTGCGGTGAAACCAGTGGTTTCCTCAAGGCTCTGAAGGCCTGAGAACAGAGTTCCAGAAGCATCCCAAAGGGTGCTGGGAAAAGGTCCCAGGGTGTACTGAGGGAGGAGGTAAGAGCAACACTCCTCACTCCGGAGCCGGGAAGTGTCCGCGGTGGGCTGGGGGCCGTCTGTGTGACTTTCCAGAGGTTGGGCGCCTGGCCTAAAGCACCGAGTGGTGGTGGGGCTGTTGGTGACTCTGGCGAGAGGCTCCTGGCGCCAAGTGGCCCAGGTCTGGACTGGTCAGCCTCAGCACTCGGGCTGCAGGATGGCCAGGGGGCCGCCCCTGTGGGAGAGTCCCGGTAGACTCAGTGACACCAAGGATGGAAGCCAGAGGCTGTGGCTAGGGAGGGGCAAGCATATCCTCAGCACCAAGGCCAGTGCCGGCACTTAGTGGCCATTCAATAAGTATTTTTGGAAGGAGGGAATGGTTAGATGTCCTCCTCCAACCTTGAGTGCCCCACTGTCCAGGGTGCTGGGTATGGTGGGCTGACCCTAGAACTGGTGTGTGTGTGGTGGGTGGGTGTGGGATGGCCTCAGCTGAGGTTTGGTTGCTTGGGGAGGGGAGCTGGGTGGCAGAGCCAGATGTGCTGCTCCTACTCTGGTCCGGGGCTGTGCCCTAAGTGGCCTGGCTGACCTCACTGACTTGGATCCTATCAATCCCAGTCTTGCAGAAGAGAAAATGAAGGATTGAATATTCCATGTGGTCTCATTGTCCTCCCTGAGCCACCCTTGCTAAAGCAAGGGTGTGTGTGCTGAGGGATCCGTTTGCCCTGGGACCAGGGCAGGTAGCTTTTGCCATGAGCACAGCCACCCCCCACTGCCAGTTCTTGCCTGGGGTGGAGGGCAGTTTTCTCTCTTCTCACCTTCAAGTCAGTTTTGTGTGCCTTCCCACATACTGCCTTCCACCTCCTGCCCCTAAGTGGTCACCCCTTGTGCCCTTCCAAAGCAGGGTTGGCAGGGGCCCTGGTGCTGCAGGAGAACCCAGGGCTCTGGCCCAGACTGTATCTTCCCAGAGGAGGGGAGGAGGTGGGTACTGGGGTGCCAGGCTTGGATAGCTGGGAGGTGGGAGGAAGAAAGGGGGACCCCAGCGTTGACTCTGGAGGTGGAACTGCACCTGCCCATCTCCCAGGACCCCTGATTCTTTTCTGAACACACAGAAATGCTACCTTCTCCAGGAGCTGCTGCAGTTTAGCCTGGCTTCTGGTCACACCTCTTTTCAGATCTTGTTAATCCTCTTTATCTGGTACGCTCTAGTGTTGTAGCATTGAACAAAGACATGAAGGTGCCGGGGAGGACAAGGAGGACCACCCAGCAGTTCCAGCTTACCTGGTGGGTAACATGGTGCTGGTGATGGTTAGCGCTCAGCCAGGGCTGCTGATGCCTGGTCCAGTTCTTTGATCACAAGCCATGCTGTGTGGAATGTCACACTGGGCCAGGTGTGCCAGAGTCATTACCAGCTACCTGAGCACTTGGCTCTTAGCAGCAAGAGGAAACCAAACCAGAAGGGTTTTCCTGGGCACTGTCTCTGCCCAAAGCAGCCCTCGTGTTCCTGTCTCTGACGCCCTGCCACTCTCCTGGGACTACCCCAGCCTGTCCTGCCTCTCAGCAAAATCTACCTTAACCGTGGAGGAGACTCAGGAGTCATTTGCTTCTTTCTCTTTGTCACTTAGCGAATTCTGAAATCAGCTTGAGCAAGCCCACCTACTCCAGGAGGGCATCCCTGAGTGCCATCATTCATTCCTGGGTTAGAGAGCCACTGCCTGCAAGGACCTGCAGGAACACTGGATCCCTGTGGAATCAGGTGCCTGAGGGGGAAACGCAGGCAGATACCGAAGAGATCAGTCCTGCAGGAGTGTCTTTACAATAGAATGTGTTATTTTCCCGAAATGGCCTGTGTTTAAAGACCAGATCAATCAAATAGCTGTGTTGGTAGAACTTGGGGTTAATGAGGCCTAATTGTAGTCTTTTTTTCTCCTGTACAAATCCATGACAGTGCCTGTCCACTGACCCCAGGTGACTGAGCCTCACACAAATGGGTGCTTTGGGTCACCCCAGAGGGCCAGGGTCAAATCCTTCAGAGTGAAGAATTACTGAGGTATATTGCTGCATTCACAGGTCAGGGTACTGGTTCACCAAACAAGCCTACTGGGATGCTGCAATGACTAAGGCACCGTCCGTACCCTTGAGAAGCTTAAGGACCTTCATAGAAAATCATTTTGATACACATGTGGCTTGGAACTCTCTATGTGGTCAACTCTTAAACAAATTGTTTCCAGTCCCAGCTCTCTTAGCAAGGCTTTCTTATTCGTGATCCCATTTAATCTCACCATGAGTCAGATGTAGGCAGGACAGTGACATGCAGGGAAGGGGGTTGGGACAGTGTGACTTGTCCAGCAGATCATGTTGCAAATTGCCAGCAGGTCCCAGGCCTCCTGTTAGCCCAAGCTGCTTCTGTTGTCACAATCACAGGCTTCTCCAAGGGTGCTGTGGCATTGTCAACTTAATTTTCATTCCCTTTCATTTTAAAATGATAAAGCTGGGTCAGAGAATATTGAGGAAGGGGAATGTCATAAACTCAATGACAAGAAAGACTTGTTATCCTAGTGGTTTACAATCCAAAATACTCTGGAGCATGCTGAGATTAAGGTGGTTGCACAGGGGAACGAAAAACAACCACGAGCAAATAAATCAAAATCTTGAAGGGTTTACATCCTGTCCACAGCCAGGTAAGTGCAGGTCTGCAGTGGGGGGTGGCCAGGCTTACAGCAGGCCACATGAGCTTGGTGGAGCTGGGGTTCCTGGACTGCCTGCTCCATCCTTGTGTGCCTTTGTTAGGAGCAGGCTGCAGCTAAGAAAAATGACTTAGGTGCTCAGAAAATGGTTGTCCTTTGGCAAGCAACATGAGCTTCAAGCCAGCTGGCGAGGTGGTGGGCCTTCTTGGGAAGGTTTGGTGCCGCAGGGGTTGCAGGCTCAGCTGCCATGGCGAGCTGCCTGGAGGAGAGTAGACTGCAGAGGCTAAAGGAGCAGTTGCTAAGCGGTGCCAGCGTACTGGCCAAGGGGGACAGCAGGCCCAGCAGGGACTTGGCAGAGAGAAACTGGTGGGAATGGGGGACACATCTGAAACCTGTTTTAATTTTTATTTTCAAGACAGAGTCTCGCTCTGTCGCCCAGGCTAGAGGGCAGTGGCGTCATCAGAGCTCACTGCAACCTCAAACTCCTAGTCTCAAGCCATCTTCCTGCCTCACCTAGTAGCTGGGACTACAGGTGTGAGCCACCACACCTGGCTAATTTTTTCTATGTTTTGTGGAGATGGAGGATCTTGATCTTGCTCAGATCGGTCTCAGAATCCTGGCCTCAAGCAATCCTCCCACCTTGGCCTCCCAGAGTGCTAGGATTACAGGTGTGAGCCACTGAACCGAGCCCTTTTTATTTTTTAAAAGTGGTTTGAGTTTGGTAAAGAAATGTCTTTGATCTTTTGGCAGGAGGAGGAGTATTGGGGTCAAAAAGTATGTTCTCACATATCACTGCTGTTCCTGGACCACTGAAGGGTGGTGAAGAGGGGTATATGAATGGTACCCCTTAGGCTAAAAGGACAATAGCATCTCTTGGGTTGCTGAGATTTGGAGGGGAAGGTGTCCTAGACTAGTGCTGTTCAACAGAGGACTTCTTATGATGATGACAGTGTTCTGTATCTGTGCTGTCCAGTACCACAGCCACTAGCCATATGTGGCTATGGAGCACTTAAAATGTGGCTGGTGTGGCTAAGGAACTGAATTTTAACTTTTATTTAATTTTAATTAAACAGCCACACGTGGCTATTGAACAGTAGTGATGCTGTTCCTATTGACAAGAAACTAGAAATGTTATTTCTTCCCTCTCACCTTCCTCCCTCCACCGCTGCCCCGGCTGTCAGACGTTTGCAGATAAGCATTCGTTCATTCAACCCCACCCCCACTGGTCTAGAAAGAGTCAGATAGTTTTGGGGTTAAATTCTGGCTTTGCCATTTAAACTCTAGGTCCTTAGGCAAGGAACCTATGTAAAGCATATGGTGTAGTGTCTGGCACTCGGCAAACACTCAATTAGCGGTAGCTATCATCGCTTTAATAAAACAATGTGTGGCTGCTTACAGAGCATTTGTGTGCATGGGAAGAGATGGAAAGGGTCTTCCCCTGTTTGGCTTAATCCCCATAAAGAATTAACCATCCCTAGTGTTAGTAGGTCTGCCACAAGTTTAAAGGTTAGGCTGAATTGATGTTACAGGTGACGTCCTGGGGTTTAATTCCAAGAAGAAAGAACATTGGAGCAGATGAGCCCTCGCACCCAGAGGCCCACATACTCACCCAGTTCTCTGTGGTGCCTCTCAGTCCTCAAAGTTGTGGCTGGGGCTGTGCTTTGCCTGCGTTGGCACCCTGGCTGACCAGGGGCCACCCTTTCCCTCCACCGCTGCCCCGCTGTCAGATGTAGTTTGCAGATGAGCATTCATCCATCCAACAGACGTTGACTGCGGACCTATTATAGGCTGGACATTTGTGATAGGGAGATGCTAAAAACAGTCCCTGCCCTTTGAAGTTCATAACCTGGTGGGGAAAACCGTGCTGAATTCCAAATTTGAGGTCAGCACAAGGTGCTTTGGAGAGTGGTGTCCAGTCCTGGGGGGGATGGGAGGAGCTTGCCAAGGGGGAGGGGCTTGCCCAGCTGGAGAAGGAAGCCTCAGGGATGCGGCCCACAGGAGGAGCTGGAGGATGTCAAGAGCAGCGGGCTGGAGCTGCCCAGGGGAGGCCTATGGGTCATCTGTCTGTCCATCTGGTGTGCCCCAGGCTAAATACAGTGCAGGGCTCAGCCCAGCTATATTCTCCTCTACCTACAAAGGAGCCATGGCCAGCTGTTCCCCAGGATGCCTTGGTTGTGGGCGGGCCAGGGGCCAGCTGCCACATGGACCTCGTGGGATAGTGGTGATCACCATGCCAGCCATGGCCCTGCCTGTATGAAGAAGCATGGCTGGGTTTGTAGGATGTTTCCATATGATCGTTCTATGGTGTTCACCACGTGAGAACAGGGCACGGGGTGCCTAGGGGAGGATGGGGGGTGTATGTATATGCAACTAGAGAGGCGAAGTCATACCTCAGCCCTCGGCGTTCCCCACTGAGATGCAGGGCGAGTTTTAGGAGGTACTATCTGCCTCCCACCCCCATGCCCTAGCTGTGTTCTTTTCTATTTTGGCACAGCTTACCTAGAAAATGCTGCTAAAAATATGGGTGACATCCTCAGATATATTATTGATTTTGCTTTTAAAAAACTTGGGCTTCACTAAGTGTCCCCATTTCTCTTGTAGTTTTCAGGAGAGATGAAAACTAGTTGCTCTGGCCAGGTGACAACTTCTGCAACCAGGGCTGGAGAGCTGGGAGTGGGGTGTGTGGGTTGTCACCAGCGGTCAGGAGGTCCTGCGGTCAGTGCCATGGGAACTTTAAGCTTGGCCCTGGGGTAAATCATCCTGGTGGACTCGTTTCTTTGGCTTCCACTATTCCCTCCCTGTAGCCTCTGTTTAAAATACCAGTCTCCTTGGGATGTCTAACTCATGAAGTCCCACATCCCTCAGTGAGGTGCTACGGGAGCTGCCTGGTTAGGGGTAGGGGTGGGTGCTCAGGAGGCCGAGAGTGAGCTGGGACGGGCCTGCTAGGACAGACGGTCCTCAGAGTGAGCTGTGAAAGCAGGCAGGCCCCACGTCCAGGCCTGGTGCTGGCAGCCAGGGCCCAATTTTCCTGCCTGGTGCCCCCCACCTGCAGTTCTTCAGTTCTCGGGCTTCAAAAGGCATGTGGGGCACCTGCAGTGCCACAGGGGGACCTTGACGATGCTGAGGCCTGTGCTTCCCAAAGCCCACCCTCAGGGATAGCTCCACCCCAGCAGCCAAGGAGCCCTGCCTGGGCCTTGGGGAATCCCAACTACTTCCTCCACCTGACAGAGGGGCCACAGAGAAAAACCCTATGCGATGTTCCTGGAGCACTTGTAACTTTTATTTTTTTAGGCCTCAGTTTTTCTTTATCTGTCAAATGAGGCACTTTCTCACTGGGGCCCAGGTTATTATTTCTGATCACTATCCTCACACCCCGTTTGTGTCTGAGGGTCTCCGTCCCAGGGTGGTGTGCAGGATGCAAGCTGGGTCATCGGACCTGTGTTCCCATCTGAACTCTGTCACTTAGCATTGTGGGGCTCAGGTCAAGCCACTCTGTGTTTCAATTTTATTTTATTTTCCCATCTATAAAATGGGATAATAATACCTACACGACCTAGACTGCACGTGATTATTGGAAGGTTCCCGTGAGATCATATATGGGAAAGCGCTTTGTAAAAAGCAAAGTTATGTCCGGATAAGGGGTATCATTAGATGGCAGCTGGAAACTGTAATTTAGCTCTGCCCTCTCACCGCCGCTGCCTCTGGGAGCTGCAAGCAGCTCTTTTATGGGGTCTCTTGGGCTTAAGCATATGACTCCATTCTGAGGAGGGGGGTCAGTAGGGCCCTCATTACTTCTTCCATTCCTAGTCATCTCGTGATACAACCCAGGCCTCATAGCAGGGTGGGCGTTGGCGAAACCGTCCGCTAGGGCAGCTCTCTGATTCTGATGCCCCTTGACTGATGTCTCCACCCCTGAAACCCACGCTCGCAGAAGCTCCGCCAGGCCCGCGCGCTCGCCCCCTCCTCTCTCTCACTCGGGGAAGGGCGTGGTACCTCCCGCACCCGCTTCCTAGTCGCTGGGGGCAGCCTGGCCAGGCTGTTCCTGCCTTGGGATGAAGGAGATGAGGATGATACTCTAACGGCTGATTTTGGGCCTCAGGGAATCCTGAACGGGGGAATGCCTGGGGCGGCGGACCGAGAGACTTGGGGGGACCCGCCCTGCGGGCCGTTCTGGCCCCTGAGCCGGCTCCCTCTCCTGCCCAGGCGGCCGCGGCGCTCGCCGCACTCCTTTTTCCGCCAGCCAGGGTGTTGGCGAGTTAGACCTCCCAGCCTCACGGGGCTGCTGTGCGGCTGCGGCGACGTTGGCGACTGCGGCGCTGCGGAGGAGACTGAGGGCCCGAGAGGCGGCGCCACGTGAGTCCCGCGGACCGCCGGGCTAGGGCCGCTGCAGGAGGTTACCGTATTTATCCAGGCCAGCGCCGGACCCTTGGGGGCGGGTCACTGCGGGCGCGCTACCGTATTTGCCGGGGGCCGCGCAGGTCCTTTCCGGGAGTGGGAGCGCCGCGACTAAATTATGTATTTATCCAGGGTTAAGTGGTTCCGCGGGGGGCGCTGCGGGCGCAGGGAGTGGGTTGCATTCATTCCCTCCGGGAGGAGCCAGGGCTTGCAGCCGGGCGGGGTGGGTTGCAGCAGCAGGGAGGAGGCCTACGTATTTTCGTGGGGGTGGGGTTGCGACGCAGAGTTTACCATATTTCTCCAGGGTTGCTCTGGCCCCAGGAGTTGGCAAGGTTGTGCGTGAGGTCGGGTGGGGTGGGGTCAGCTCTTTCGATTAATGCGGCTATTTGACAAGAGCAACGTTGCAGAAGGCTTGCTGTCTTTATGGGGGCGGGGGAGAAGAGGTGCGGGAGTGGCTGCGGGAGGGTTACCGTATTTGCGTTGGGCAGCGCAGACTCTAGAGGAAAGAGCCGTCGCCGGAGACCGGAGAAGGGGCGCAGCCCGGGCTGTGAGTGTGACATGGGATGGAGGAACTTGGGGAAGAGACGGGGGCCATGGCTTTGGACCTTCTCCCCCTGCGGGCGGGGCTGCGGTCAGGGTTATAGCTGGGTAGAGTGGGGAGGCTGCCCATTGACAGTGCCAGCTGAGATTGGCCAAGGGGACAGTACAACTGCCTGGGGAAAGATTTGTGGGTGGGGTCTGTGGCAAGTGGTACTTGTCCCCTTCCCCAAGGTGAGTGTCAGTTCTATGCTCGGTAGGGGAAGACAGAGGAGGTGTCTCTGAGACCCCACTCTGCAGACAGATTGACTGAGGCTGGAAGTGTGGGGAAGGCCTGGGGGGGGGGTCCAGGGAAAGAACAAGCGAGCTTCCTTGATGGGGGTGGGGAGAATGGATGAAGCAGGCCTCAGAGCCCTGCAGGAGCAGGAGCCCATGTTTTCTGGGAGATATAGGGGTGGTGGGTGGCAGTAGACAGTGCTCTTACAGGAGAAGTGGCCCTTTGGGAGTGGATGGCTCTTCAATGGCCAGGATGGTGGTGGTGGTCTTGTGTGTGTGTATGTTTGAGGAATGTTTAGTTGTTGAGCAGCTGGTACATTGAAAAGAGCTTTCAACAGAGAGTCAGGAGACTTAGGGCCTAGTTCTGGCTCACCTTGCTGTGTGACCTTGGGCAGGTATGTTGACCTCCCTGAGCCTCAGTTTCCCCATCTATAAAGTGGGGCTCAGTAACCCTGCTTGGCCCCTTTCTCAGGGCTGTTGTGAGGACAATGGGAAACAATTTAAGAGGAACATAGTGCCCTGGGAAGAAGATCTTTAGGGAAACTAGCATGAAGGGAGCCAGGTCTGGGGATGTTTGCTGAGCACTGAGCGTGTAGCTCAGTCTTGAGCCAGGCTTTGCTGTGCGGGTAACCAAGAGGAGTCAAGTGGAGACCAGCCCCTGGGAGCTCACACTCTGATTCAGTGATTTGCAAACCTTTTAAACACATGCCGCATGCCTCATTTTGATAAACAAAGAGCTGCCACCTTTAATGTTTAACTGAGGTCACTTTCAAGTTTATAGGATTTTGTTTTTGTTTCTTATTTTAAGCTTTGCAAAAATCTTTAAACCACCAGTGATCCCACCCTTCCCTCCAGGTTTGGGGTGCACCTCACTACCTATCCCTCTACCCACCTCCAGAATCTCATTGGAAGAGATAAGAAACAAAATACTAGGAGTCCCTGAAGATCACCCACCAGCATTTATTCAATGTCTTGTGTGGCGGGCACAGTACTTGGTGCTGGGGTTAAAAGAAGGCAGCTCTGTCCTTAAGGTGCTGGGGGGAGGAGGACAAGGTGGCATGACAGACCCTCCTGCAGTGTGATGAGTGAAGGTCACAGGGTTAGGCCACATGCTTTAAGGAGGGGCTGAAGGTGTCAGGGAAGGCTTCTGGGAGGAGGTGGCCCTTGACAAGGGCCTGGAGGGAGGGCAGGCTGTGATTAAGAGGTAGGTGAGAAAGGACAGTAGCTTCCAGTAGGGGAACTTTGGTCTGAATGAAACTACAGAGGGGCGAATGCTGGAGGCTGTGGGAGGTGAGTGTCCCCGGACAGACTGGGGGCTGCCTGACCCTCGGGTGCCCCCTGACCCCTCTCTCCCCTTCTGCCTCCCCAGGGACTGCTGATTGCAGCTGGAAGTGCCCATGACGGAGCTGGCGTCCTCCGGGGGCGGGTCCCCTGCGGGGGACGGGGAGGAGGGTCTGGGGGACGAGCGAGGCCTGGTCATCCACCACCCTGCGGAGGAGCAGCCCCACCGCTGCCCGCTGTGCGGCCAGACCTTCTCGCAGCAGCCCAGCCTGGTGCGGCACCAGAAGGCACACGCCGGGGCTGGCCGCGCTGCCGCCTTCGTGTGCCCCGAGTGCGGCAAGGCCTTCAGCGTCAAGCACAACCTCGAGGTGCACCAGCGCACGCACACCGGGGAGCGGCCCTTCCCCTGCCCCGACTGCGGCCGCTGCTTCAGCCTCAAGCAGAACCTGCTCACGCACCAGCGCATCCACAGCGGCGAGAAGCCGCACCAGTGCGCGCAGTGCGGCCGCTGCTTCCGCGAGCCGCGCTTCCTGCTCAACCACCAGCGCACCCACGCGCGCATGCCCGCGCCGCACCCGCGCCGCCCCGGCGTCTTCGGGGAGAGGCGGCCCTACTTCTGCCCCCGCTGTGGCAAGAGCTTCGCGCGCGAGGGCTCTCTCAAGACCCACCAGCGCAGCCACGGCCATGGGCCCGAAGGCCAGGCTGCCCATTTAGGCCGCGTGTTATGATGTGCGCGGGGCCCGCTGCCCACGGCTGCTGCCTGCCTCTCGGATGCGTCCTGAACCCCTGGAGATGGTCCTGGGCTGCAGCCCCCTCTCCAGATAGAATCCTGGGGGCAGGAGAGGGCTGGCTTGGGGTCTTGAAGCTGTGGACCACCAGGCTCAGGCTGCCCCTTTACGTTCCTCCCTCGGGACCCTCTGAGTGGCTGCACATAGCTGCTTTGGCCCCCTGCCCTGGTTTTCCTCCTCGGGCTCATCCGGCCTACAGCAGGTGAGGGTCTGGCCAGAGCCACTCTCAGGCTTGGGGGGTGGCACGGGTGGGTGAGTGGTGTTGATTCTTGATGTCAGTTGGGGTGGCGGGGCTGGCGGGGCTGGTGGGGCATACTGGGCCGTAGGCCTCTTTGTGACCAGCTGCTTACCAGATCTTCATTCCCAGAATGTCAGAGTCGAAAGCGACTTGGAGAGGGCCACTTCCCACAATCCCGAGGCCCAGCCTCAGCCCCCAAGGCTTCCTGGCTCCTGCACGCACTATCTGGTGTCCTTGGTTCGCGTCATGTCTTAGTTTGCTCACCTCTAAGTTGGGAATAAAGATGAGGGACTCCTCCTCTCTGGGACATTGTGAGGATCCTAATTGCTGCAACAAGAGAGGGTGAGGTCACCAGTCCACAGAGCTTTAGTTGGCACCCCTGGCTGTGCTGCACCGGGCTCTCCAGAGGTGGCCCAGATGTGGACCACAGGTCCTGCCCCTCAGCGCTCACACTTGACGCGATCGACCGGTGCCCACGCAGGATGATGTGGGCGTGGTCAGGACAAGAGCGAGGAAGGTGACTGGCTTCTCCACATCCCCCAGAGAGCTGGATGGCTTTGAGCCAGGTTGTGGCGATGAATAGAATTGCTCTAGGAAGAGCTCCCGTGTGGAAGGATGTTTTCCAGGCAAGGGTCAGAGGGTAGAGGCTGGAATTTGCCCCACAGAGGACTTTGTGGTGGGGGAGGGGACATCTGAGATTTATAATGGGAAGAGCACCTGACCTCAGACCTGTGCTTCAGAAGGAGGACCAGAGGCACCGTGAGGACAGATGGAACGGGGGAGAGCAGGAGCCTTAAGGGTCTTGGGGTCATCTGGGCAAGAGAACATGAGACCCCCCCAGCTCAGAGGCTTGACCAACGTCATGCAGTGAGAAGGGGAGAGCCACAGCTTGTCCCCAGGACCTCTGATTCCAGGCTGGCGCTCTGAGACATGAGCTTCTTCAGCCATTTGGCAGATGAGGAAATGGGCTTGCCCGGGCTTGCCCCGATCACAATGCTTTGTGGATAATGGGCTGAAGCCTGGGCTTTGTTGGGATTCTGGATCCCAGGACCCGTTAGCTCCACTGCTGAAAATGGAAAATGGAGCTGGGAGGATTTGGGAATAGGCTCAGGGGCCATGTGATAGGAGCCTGGCAGAGGTGACAGGGGTGGTGTGGATGGGGTTAGCGAGGGAGGAGGTTGGGGCTTCGAGATGCCCGGTACTCCCAGAGCCCTGCTCTGCATGCAGGCCCTTTCCTCTGCTCCTCTGCCCTTCCTTGGTGCTGCATGGCTCCTGGGGTTGACTGCCCTGTCCCTGCCAGCCCCAGGTGGCTGTTGCAATGTGGACGAGTGCTTTGTGGCAGAGATTAAAAGGTTAAATAGGGACCTGGGACATCTGGAGCCAGTTGCCAAAATGCCCTGAACCCACGGTGTCTCGTCTGTAATATGACTCATAATCCTTGTGGAGCTTGGTAGGGGCTAAGAGGACTCACTGAAAGCACTGGACAGATCAGCGTGGGCTGGCTGACTGCTCCCTCCAAGCCCCAGAGGGGTGGCTGGGCAGGGCCACGTCATGGCCCCAGACCTGACCCTGATCTCTTTGTTTCTGTGAACAGATGTGGAGTGGGCAGGACCTTATGACTCCGAAGCTGCAGGGCACATCTGGGCACAGAGACCAGGAATGGGGTTCCACAGGGCTTGACTGGCACCACGCCCTGGCATGAGGACACATCCCCTAAGCAGACCTGCCTTGGGAGGTGCCAGGATGGAGCTTGGAATTGGAGGCAGATTCTGAGCCCTGTGGACAAACTCGCCAGGCCTGGTGGAAATCACTCTGAGGAAGACCTCATCCTGGCTACCTGGCCATGAGTCTCAACTCTCTTTGGTGGCAGGGACGACACTTGTATGGAGAGCTGGCTTCTCTCCTCCCGCCTGCCCACCACTTAAGTGGCTGAAGTTCAGAGACAGGAAGTGACTGGTCTAAGCTAACACAGCAAGTCAGTGGCAGCCCTGGCTCTAAAGGCAAAACTTTGCCCCAGATGCAAATGACACCTGCAGGCTTCATTTTCCTTTCTGAGCAGCGGTTCTTAACACTTTAGGGTCATGAGGCCCTTTGAAAATCTGATGGTTACGGACTTGTCCCCCTTCCCCCTGCCCCCCCAGGAAAACAGACATACTCACATAAACTCAAAATTCCCAAGCAATTTCGAGAGCCCCTGGACTCCCTGGATGAAACCTGTCCCCTAACTCCAGGCTGAGAACTTTAGCCCTGGGGGCTTCCCCTGCCGCCCTTTCCTTGTCTGTCACTCATGGAGCCCTAAGTCGAGGCCGCTGTACTAGTAGTGTTCCTCCTCCCCGACTAAGCTTCCTTCCCTCGTCCAGGAGCAAAGAATTTAGTCAGTCCCATCTTCCAGACCTAATAGATGATGTATCAGCGTCTGGACCTAATTTCCCTTCCCCAGACGCGGTGGAGCTTCCCTGCGCTGGCTTTGCTCTTCTGGTTTTTGTGTTTCTAACCTGCTGCTGGTTTTCACAGAGGAGCCCTTTGCTCCCACTCTGGGCTCTGATTTCTGTGTGAGGTCCTGAGGGGAGCTGGGCTGCTGTGCGTGCTGGCGGGGCGTGAGTTTGGTATGAGTCTGCCCCAGGGAGAAGAAATCCTGCTTCCACCAGCCAAGCCTAGACAGCGGTGCCTCCTGTCTGACCAGGTGTTCTGCCCAGCCAGGTATCATGCGGGGACACTGGGGAGGAAGAGGATGAGAGCCTTGCTCCAGGTGCCCGTGGCTCTGGGCAGGGGGTGAGCCCGGTGGAGGAGCTTTCTGTGCGCTCCCTGCCTGTGGCGGTACGAAGGGAGCCCAGGCTCAGGCTGGCAGCAGGGTGAGGACTCCTCCCATCTTCACACCTGTGCAGGTCGGCCTGGAGCCCATAAGTGCTCACCTGCTGCCCATCAGAAGAGGCGAAAGCAGCCAGGGCTGGGCTGGATTTTGGTCAGGGTTGTGAATTCCTGCCCTGGGATGTTGCTTGTCATATCTTCAATGCAGTTTGGCCCATAGGTCCTTACTGACCACCTACCCTATGCCATGCCCTGGGCGCCATAACAGAATGCTCGGGGACATCGGAGAAAGAGAAGGCACTACACGCCCGGGAGCTTCCACTCTGGGGAACCTTGGCCAACCTAGAGGAAACCTCTACAACACACCCCTTCTCTGCCAACTGTCCAGCTTGTGTCCTCCCTGCCTGTGACTGTGCTGTGCTTATTCCTACCTCCGTACCTTCCCCTGCATTACTCTGAAATGTCCCCCTTTCTCTCCACCCCGCCAAGCCCTTCTTAGCTACCAGGGCCCAGCTTCCCAAACCACCGAGTCCACGTTCCTCCTTCCTTCTCCGAACACTACCTGTGTTAACACACCATCTTCCCCTCCCTCTAGAGTATTATGTGCTGTCTTAGCTTACGCTCCAGTTTCCTCTGTGTGTGTGTGTGTGTGTGTGTCTGTCTGTCTTGATCCCCAACTAGACTGTGAGCTCCATGAGGGCAAGGGACTGTGTCATTTCTTCTTGAACCCCAACAGGGTCTAGCGTAGGGCTGGGCTCATAACTCTCAGGAAACACTTGTCGACTGACTGATGGATCAAGTGCTGGAGGTTGTTGGGTGGCTGGTCCTGGGAGGTGTGCAAGGGGAGAGCGGATGTGAGTTAACTAGTGGGTGCATTTAACTGGGCTGTGGGCTGGCTCCCCTGGGTCACTAATGGGTGTCAGAGGCCTCAGGTCCTTCCCTACTTGGGGCAGTGGGAGCTGGAGGGCCCCCCTATGGCTGTGCACGTGCACAGACATGCTCGGCCGGGTGGGTATTTGCGTAGGTCGCTGACACCTGCCGGAGCTGACCGAATGGAATAAATGTTCTCTCGACATCAGCTGGTGTGAGGAGTGGTTATTTGGGGTTGGTGGTTAGGCGGGAGCTGGGTGGTGGCCTCTATCTCTGCCTCCAGCATCTGTTGGGGAGTTAGGTTTCAAGGAAACATGGTGGCCAGAGATGGATTTGAGGAACAGATATTGGGGCCCCTGGGATCACAATGTAGCCCCCGCTTTGGCTGGCCCAGCCCCTGGTGAGGCCAGACCTGCCTGAAGCTGTGGGGCGAGCGGCAGCAGCCCTGAGAGTGCTCGAGCCGAAAGAGCAGGCTGCAGCGCTGCTGCACCCGCAACGGGAGTCTAGGGCCGGTCACGCGTCTCTCCCGCATGACACGGGGAAAAATCACCTGTCCCCTTTCCTCCTGGAGTTGCGAGAATCAAATAAGTATACACATAAACAACGCTAGTGCAAAGCTCAGCTTTTTTGAGGCTTCACCGTCATCCTTGTCCTCCATGGTGGCACCTGACAGCCCACTTCGCATCCTGTGATCTTCCCTAGCAGGATGACCGGTACGTCAAGCTGCCACCAGACGGCTGTGAGATGTGGATAAGGAGCTTCCTCCTGTTATGGGGAGAGCCTGAGCCAGACCAGCACCTTGGTCCTGTGCCCCGTCTGACTCTGACTTGAGGCTGCATCTTGGCCTCTGTCAGCCCAGGGGGTCCTGTGTGCAGGGACAGCGCCTTTGCAACCTGGCTCCGTTGGGGGTTGGGGGACGTTGGGGAGCAAATCAGGCAGGGCTCTTGTGTTCAACTCAAATTGGCTAACGCCAGAAAGGGAAATGATGGGCTCGCGTAATGATGGACTGGAGCACACATCAGCGGGACCCATCCCAACCTGGCCTGCCTACCTGGCTTTTGGGAACTTACTGGAGTATAGAACAGCATAGGGGGGAAAGGCTGAGAAAAGGGCCAGTCCTGGGCAATAAAGCAGGTGGCTCACCTGAGGGGCTCCTCCACTCCTGTCTGTGCTCCCCAACTGTTCCTGTCTCCACCCTCCTGTGGCCTCCTTCAGAACAGCCCAGCCTCACTCTCCTCATGATGCCCAGGTGTCTGCTGTGGGTGCCCTTGCTGTCCTGCCCTCCCCTTTCCAGCTGTTGAGTGTTGGCTGCCAACAGCTCACAGCTGCCTTGCTGGGAGCTACCACAGCTCAGCCCCAGCTGGCAAATGACTGCCAACACCAGGGGGAGGTCTGTAGCACGGCCTGTGCTCAGAGCTTCACTCTCCCTCTCCAGAGCCCTTCCCCAGGAATTCTCATCCTCCCCAAAGAAGAACCTTCGTCTCAGCCTCTGCTTCTAGGATGCCCAACCTAAGGCAAGGTCTTTGAAGAATACAAGCTCAATGGCCAGGTGTGGTGGCTCA
The DNA here is from genome assembly GCA_963574695.1 of Propithecus perrieri. NCBI lineage: Eukaryota > Metazoa > Chordata > Mammalia > Primates > Indriidae > Propithecus > Propithecus perrieri. The sequence goes on along the minus strand of CAUYRB010048637.1, from coordinate 12,335 downwards.
CGCCTGTGATCCCAGTGCTTTAGGAGGCCGAGGTGGGAGGATTGCTTGAGGCCAGGATTTTGAGATCAGCCTGGGAAACACAGCAAAATCTTTTCTCTACCAAATAATAATAATAATGAAAAAAGATTAGCCAGGCACCGTGGTGCAGGCCATAGTCCCAGCTACTCTGGGGCACAGGGGTTTGAGGCTGCAGTGAGCTATGATGGCACCACTGCACTTCAGCCTGAGGGACAGAGCAAGACCCTGTATCTGAAGGGGGAAAAAAAACCTCAAAGAATCTTGCACACAGAAGAGATGGTGACTAGCATCTTTCTTTGGCAGTTCTGTGCGATACTGGTCACCTGTGGGACTTCCGTGCACTGCCGGTGGATTAATGGACTGCAGGTGACTGTCCTTTGTGAGAGGGAAGACTAGAGGACCTAAATGCTGGTGTGGAGCCCCTCATCAGCTGCACTGAAGCCCCTCTCAACTGGCAACAAGGGACAAGAACCTAATTCACAGGACAAGGGGTGGGGGTCTAGTCTGACCACATGGCTTCGGCCAAGGTCCCTGCCACTTTGAGGCTCAGGCTGTGATACTGAAATGAATGGGGTAGAGCTCACCTCCACGGCTTCTCTCAGGTGCTTCCCTTGTGCGCGTGTGGGGCTCTTTTGGGTGGTGAGGGACAGAGACCCATTTAGGCTAGTGATGGGCGTGTCGCAAGGAAGCCCCCATGTCCGGCTGTGCTGCCGGGCCTCACAGAGCAGGGGGCAGAGACTCCCAGGACAGCGCACCTCCTCCTCTGGTCTCACCGCCATTCCTGTGACTCAGCCTTTGCTCCTTCCCGCCGCCACCGCCATCTCGCTCTGCAGCAGATGTGTGGAGAACTGAAACTGGTTTTCTTTTTTTTCTTTAAGCAGGAGAACTGCAGTTGCTAGCAGTTTCTAGCGTCAGACACAGAAAGTCACCTTGGAGCAGACCTTCTTTGTTTCTGGAAGGTCAACAGACCCTTTCAGTTAAACCAATACAGGACAAATACCCACCGCTATTCTTGAACTAGCCTTGGACTTGGGAATCCTCTCAGATGCAGATGCTTCAGACCAGCATGTCAGCTGTTCTGTTTCATAACAATCATCGTAAAAAGGCTGCTGTAGGTCAGAGCATCTGGGCACAGGGGGCTCTGGGACATGGGAAGGACCTGAAGTTCTCTCCCTGCTGAGGCCCTGAGCTGGTCCTTGCTCTGGCGTGGGGAAACCTGCTGGGGGACAGCAGGGGCCCCTGAGGCTGGGTTTAAAGCATGTGGGTCCAGGAGAACCTTGGTTCATCGTAGCGGTGGAAACCGTGTTCGTGAGCAGGGCAGGAGAGGCTCCTGGAGAGGGTGACGTGATGGAGCGTGAGGAGTCCTGAGCGGTGGGGGAGGCACCGGACAGAGGGGACGGCAGCTTCCACTGTGTGTGAGCTCCCCCAGAAATTGCAGGGGTGGGCGTGTGCGCTCCTGTGCGTGGGAGCTCACCCAGAAATTCAACTGGTGGGCGTGTGGCGGCTCCTGGGGGAAGAATCAACTAGACACAGTTCTGGGGGTTGGGGAAGGCACAGTCTTCACTTGAGCATAAAAAGAAACGGATCTGAGGCTGGCAAACAGGATGCACTGGTCAGTGCTGCTTCCATCCCGGACCCTGTGCTGCCTTGTGGTGTCTGTGGCCTCGTGGCGGATGGCTCTCTTTCCTGCCGCCGCTCTTGGCTTTGATGGGATTTGGGGCGTGCTAAAATACGGCATCTTGGCATTTGAGAAAACAGCAGAAACAGGAAAATCACCTTCACCTTCCCTTCGCCTGTGTGCCCTGAAGGAGGCCATCAAAGAATTCTCCGACCTTCCTCTAAAGGAGGTCATAAGACCCTCATTCCAGAAAGGTCTTCCCTATACCTGGGCGAAAGGAATGTCACACAGAGACTTGAAGAAAAATCGGAACAAACAGGCGTTGCTCACCACCCCCCAGTTTATTAGCGTTTGACCACACTCTTTTCTCGTCTAATCACACTTTTGCACAACTGTCCATAAAAAGTTTCCCCGATTTCTTTGGGTCTTCATTTCTGAAGGCTCCTGTGTCACCTAAAATTTATATTAAATACATTTGTGTGCTTTTCTCTTGTTGATCTGTCTTTTGCTGTGGGTCTCAGCCAGGACTCTCGCGGTGGGTGAGGACAGGTATAAATTTTCTCCCACAGCCGCCTCTGCACTCCGCTCTCTGTGCGCCCCTGTCCTGGTGTGGCACGCGGACTCCCCGGGCAGGTTTTGCTGTGCCTGCCCACTGTCCTGCTCGGGGCATCTCTTGGGCAGAGTCCTTTCTCCTGGCTCCAATCTGTGTTGCCCAGCTTGTGTAAGCCTCGGGATGGCTTCCCTGGGCTGGGGCACATATCCTGGGCCCGTGGCTACAGGCAGAGGGACAGAGGCCTGGGGCATACATCCCAGGAGCTGGTTTCCCAGGGCGGGCGGAGATCTAGCTCCCAGCGGCGCGTGCGCTGACAGGCAGTCCGGGCTTCCTGGCCAGTCTGTGCTCTCCTTTGTGGCTTCTCCTCCTCAGAGCCCCCGCCTTTCCTGCGCAGAGCCCCCATTTGGCAGATTCTCCCACACGCGTTGCGCTCTCTTTTCTACTGTCTTCGTAAGATTTAATGTTTCATGTGTTCATGGCTTGATCTCCAGTCAGTGACGACTTGCATTTGTGTGTCATTTTCTGGTCCCTTTCACATGTGCACATCCTCGAGGGCGAGGGTGTAATCGTGCGGATCCGGGACCCATAGTGTCCGACGCTGGGAGGCTCCCCAGGAACAGCTTGCGGTCTGGTTGCCTAAAGGCGGATTTTGACTGGATTCGTGCTCTGGGCGTAGCGCTGGGCTTGGAACAACAGAAATGTCACTTTTGGAGCTTCTTTCAGTTCCTTATTGCCTCCCCGTTTGGTATATATTTACAGTCACTTCTTCCTGATGCCTGGGGAGATTATAAAATGGGACTGCTTTCTTGGCCATCCTTGGAGCATAATCAGGAAACTTTATAATATGAGAAAATCAGGAAACAGAGTCAGTTATTGCAGCAGTCCAATTTTAGGCAATAAGACCACTCTGAACAAATGCGAGATATCACTGAGAGATCACATTCTGTGAAGACAATGCAGTAAAATTAGAAGTCACTAACAATTTCTAACAGTAAATAAAACTTCTATATAAGAAAAAGATAGTGAATAAAAGCTTCTATACATTGAGGGATTTAAAAACACCCTTATTAGTGGGCATGGTGGCACACGCCTATAGTCTAAGCCACTTGGGAGGCTGAGGCGTGAGGATTGCTTGAGCTCAGGAGTTTGAGGCCAGCCTGGGCAACAGTGAGATTCCCATCTTAAAAAAGACAAAAGCACACTTAATAATTCAGATCAAAGAAGAAATCGTAATGGAAATTATGAAATACTTATGAATGAATATGAAAACACTACATTTTAAAACTTGTGGGATACAACTAAAATAGTAATTAGAGGAAATTTTTAGCTTTAAATGTATTCATTAAAAAAGAAGAAATTTTAAAAGTCAAAAAGTCAAGAGTTCAACTTAAGAAGTTAGAAAAAGAACAGAATATACCCAAAGAAGGAGGAAAATAATGATAAAGATAAAAATTAATGGAATAGAAAACAAGATACTATTAATGAGACTCAGTAAAACCAAAACTGGTTCTTCGAAAAGACAAATAAAAGAGACAAACCGCTGAAATTAAAAAAAAAAGGTACATATAAACAATGTTAGAAATGAAAAGGAGATTGTAACTACGGATGCAATAGCGATTTTGAAAAATTGTGACAGAATACTGTGGACAATTTATCACAATTTTACATTTATATGAAATGGATAATTTTCTAGAAAAATATAAATTACTGAAAGAAACTTAAAACAATCTGAATACAGCCATAAGCATTGCAGGACCAGAATCAGTAATCAAAAATATAACCTTCATTTCTCCAAATTAATTAAGATAGGAGGCCCAGATAGTTTTATTGGGGATCTTTATCAACCTCAGTGAAGAGATAAGCCTTCATACAGAAACAGTTCCAGCTAGTGGGGAAATACTCCCAAACTCATTTAATGAGATAAATCAGCAAAACTTTGAAAACAAAACCAGCCAAGGACAGGCCAATCTCACTTAGGAACATAATTACAAAAATCCAAAATAAAATGTTAGCAAAGTAAATACGGAAATATATTTAAAAGTATATCATGACCAGGAAGGTTTTATCCCACAAATGTAAGGGTGGTTTAACACAAGAAGCTCTATTAAAGAAATGTTCCTAGTAAGCAGATTAATGAAGGAAATAACGTGATTATCTCAGTAGGTGCAGAAAAAGCAGTTGCTAAAATTCAATTCATTTTAATTAAAAACCGGAATTCAAAACAAACAAAGCAAACCCAAAACAAACAAACCTCCTTTCCCGTGGCTTTAGTCAGAGGAAAATGTGACCTCTGTCGGCTGCTCCAATGCATTTCTCCCCTTCCTCATCACACTCTGTCTTTCCAGCTCTTCTTTTCCCTTTAACAACTCACATTCTGTCATGGGCGGCACCTTTGCCTTGTTCCCTCTGCATGGAATATTCTGGAATATTCTACTCCCAGCTCTTCCCAGAGCTCTTTTTTGTCACTTAGGCATCAGCACAGCTGTCATCTTTTCAGGACGCCTTGTCTAAACACCCTCTCTAAATAACCACCCCTCTGTTCTCTTTCGCGGCACCTCGTTTTATTTCCGCCTTGGCACTGGCCATGAACATTGCCTGTTTATTTACGTGTTTGCTTGTTCAACATCTCCCTCCTTCAAACGTGAGTGCTAAGGGCGGCGGGACCCTGTCTGCCCACGGCCTAGAGCAGCACTGGGCACACTTCAGGTGCTAGAGAAATATTTGCTCTCTTTCCTTGGCCATTACTGGAGCCTATTCAGACAATTTTATAATATGAGTAAATCAAACCTATTCATTTTTCAAATATAATGAAACATTCTTGAGACTATATTTAACAGCAAAGCGGATAGGTTGCATTTTGTAGACATCTCATTGAAGATTTATTGATTTTGATCTTATAGTTTTGTTTTGGTATTTTGGAGTGAAAACAGCCTTCAACGTTTTCACAATTGTACCAAAACCATAAGCCCTAGCCCCTGTGCCTATGGTGTCTAATGAAAAATGGACCTGTGTGGGACAATTATGCCAGTTTTGCCTTTCCTTCTTTGTCTATGCATCCGATAAAGGGAATTGATTTTGTTTTTAAAGTGAAATTTTAAAGAATTTTGAGATTCTTTGGTTAACCATGTGGATAGGTATGGAGAACCTAAACAAGTTGAGTATTACTTGAGGTGCTGAACTTACATCGTTTCTGTTAACAGATGCCAATGGGAGAGCAGCGCCCTCTAGTGCACATTTTGAGAGTGAACGTTGAGTGAGTTGGACCCTCAGGTAGAGAGGGCTGTTTCTCTAGTGCCCCCATGGCCACGTTGATGTTAGAATGTAAACTTCACTGAGACAGATACCATGTGTGTGTCCAGTTAATACTTGCCAAATGAATTAATGTCTAGAACCATGAGCTTTTCGGGGTTCCCTAAAGAAGTGAGTCAGAAAAATAAATTGTCCCGTCAGAGGTGAAATGGAAGTTGACAGATCGCCTAGAGGAGACGAGAAAATGGAAGGTATTGCAATTAGAAATTCATTTCTTTTTCTGGTTTCAAGAGGAAATAAGAAGGAAACAGAGAGCAACTTTCCAAAGAGAATTAGGCAGCCAAAAAGGCAGCAAGTTTGCTCATAAAGACCTAAAACATTTAAAAGGCAGTGAAATTGGGTGAGGCACCAGCTCCACTGGCTGTCTCAGCAGGCCTGGGAGGACAGAGAAGGCAGCAAGTGGTAGCAGTGGGGAAGACTGGCGACAGCCAGCTGAAACGTTGTGGGCTGCTCTCACCTGCGCCAAACGTTTACCATGCAGATGTTCACTGGGGAAATCCGAACACCAGTTGGATATTTAATATTACAGAATCATTCATTTTTCTTAGTTCTGTTGTTGTGCTTATGTGAATAGAAGGATCCTTATCTTTCAGAGAAATGTACTGAGTAAAATGCTCTCCAGATTTGCTTCAAATGATCTGGGTCTGGGTGAGGGCAGGGACGGAGGTCAAACAACACGGACTGCGTGTTGGTGGTTTGGAAGGTGGGCGACAGGTAACTGCGGGTTCGTTACACTGTTTGCTCTATTGTCACGAGTCAGAAATTTGCCATGACAAGTCAAGGTATGTTTGCATATGATCCTTTTTTCCTTTTGAAAATTCCTCTCCTAATATGCCCAGCAAAGCTAATGTGTTGGTAGGAGAGGAAATGTTTTCTGGTGGATCTGAAGTTTCTGTTTTGGGTCGTTTCCTTCGGCCCAAAAGATCATGATGGCTGAGGAGGGGGAGGGGATGAGAGGCCCCCCCTTGCTTAATTTATATATGGGCTGATTTCAAAATAGTTCCTTCAAGATTGGGAAAGGCAAACTAATTAGATAATTGACCCAAATAATTTTTGTGGTTGAGTTGATTGAAGGATGAATCTACTTTTCTATATTCACTAGAAAGTATGAAAAGTTTTCCAAGTGCTACTGAATAAATAAAATTCTATCCAAGCCCTCTCTGCTGTCCATAAAATAGTTGAGTAAAAACCAACTTTAAAAAAAATAGGCTTTATTTTTTAGAGCAGTGTTAGGTTCACAGCAAAAGTGAGCAGAGAGTTCCCATATACTCCCCACCCCTGCGCGGGCACAGCCTTCCCCACTGTCAGAGTAGCGCCCGTGTTACAGCTGATGAACCCGCATTGACATAGCGTCATCACCCAGAGTCCACAGTTTGCGTTAGGGCTCGCTCTTGGTGCTGTACGTTCTCTGAGTCTGGACAAATGGGTAATGACACACATCCACCATGCAGAGTAGTTTCAGTGTCGTGAAAGTCCTCTGTGCTCTGCCTGTTCCTCCCTCCATCTCCGCATCTCCTGCAACCACCGATCTTTTTACCGCCTTCACAGTTTTGCCTTTTCCAGCATGTCCTGCAGTTGGAATCACATGGTATGTAGCCTTTCAGTCTGGATTCTTTCACTTAGTAGTATGCATTTAGGTTTCCTCCCTGTCTTTCCGTGGGTTGACATGAGCCGACTTTTGACAATTCCACATGGGAATGCTCTGAGGACTTTTATTGTTGTTTTTGAACTAAACGTTTTTAAAAGGAAAAATGATACAAATAATTTTTGAGAATTTCAACTCTTTAAAGTGATTATTATCCTTAATAATCTGGTCCCTTGGGTGGGATGGTGTAGCTGCTCTGGAATGCTGTACTAGGGGTGCGGGCGGGGAATGCCATGCTCGGATTTCAGATGGTGATGCCCAACTCTAACAAAATTCTCTAAATTGAGGCTAAATGACTGCTGTTTGGCATTTTTGAAAGTAATTTCTGTGTTTGCATGAATTTAGAGAAATTCTGAGGAACACTGGAAATGACTAGAAATTTCATCAAGAAATGAAAGATTAAAATCAACCTCCAGTTGAGACAGATTGTAGTTTCCGGGCAGGCTTGGGATACTCTGGATCTTTTTTCTGGAAAGGGGTGGGGGGTGGCGTAGAGATGAAACAAGATTGACCATGTGTTGATAATTTTCAAGTTGGGTGAGAGGTAACAGGGGGTTCATTATACTTTTCTTTCTTTCTTTTTAAAAATTGTGGCAAAATATACACAACATAAAATTTGCCGTCAGCTATGGCTGGAATGTTTGTGTCCTCTCCAAGATTCATGTTGAAATTTGATCCCCAATGCAACAGTATTAAGAGGTGGGGCCTTTAGGAAATGATTAATCATGAGGGTTGAGCCCTCATGAATGGGATTCACAACCTTAAAAAAGAGCAGGAGGGAGCTAGCTGGCACCCTTTTGCCCTCCCATCTTTTGCACCATGTGAGGACACAACAAGACGGTGCCATCTTGGAAGCAGAGAGTAGCCCTCACTGGACACCAAATATGCTGGCATCTTGATCTCGGACTTCCCAGCCTCCAGAACTGGAAGAAAATGAATTTGTGTTGAGTTAAACAAACTGCAAGTCTTGGAAAAGTAAGAAGCACTCCTGCACACGTGTAAGTGTTGTGGTGTCTTCAACATTTATCGAGCACTTACTGTGTGCTGCCTCGTGGTTGTGAAGATGGCACCAGGGCTGGAAGGCCCTTAAAGATCCTGCCCTCGGATCTCCCAGGCAAGGTCCCACATGCAGGCTCCCGACAAGTTGTTGTCTAGCCTGTCCTGGAACATCTCCTGTGGCAGGGGACAGTGGTGTGATACTACCTGTTAAAGGGAGGGACACATGTGACTGCCCTTCTGGGGAGTCTTTGCACAGGCCTAGGTATGTCCCACCAGCTCCAAAGGTCCCTCTTTCTAAGGAACAACAACCCCCCTCCCACTGGTGGTGATGTTCCTTGGAAAGACGGACAGGAGGTGGTTGCGTATGTTGGGGATGGAATCAGAAGAGGGAATGGCCTTTTCTCTGGTGGTCGCACATTCCCCTCTGTCTTCCTGGGTCCCGAGCACTCTTGGCCTCTCCTTTGCCTGCCTTGGCTGTCACCGGGCTCCAGGGGCCACCCCTGGCGTAACGTGCTCTGCACCGTCCGCCACCCTCCATCCTGTGCGCTGGGCACTCCCGTAAGAGCTACAATTTGTAAAAGTTGTCAGAGTAAAAGTGGAGTCCCTTGGGGCATTGATGGTGATAGCCAGGCCCCACATGCTCCCTGGGTGCCCCTCACTCCTTGTCACCGGGCCCTGCCCCCAAACTGTGAGAGGTTGAAGGACTGACCTCAGTCTTTACTTTCCCTGCATTCACACCCTGGCCAGCACCTCATCTTGGGCAGATCATACTTCCTGTCCCCTGACTTTGGGTTTGGCCTTGTGATGTGCTTTGGCGGATGGGATGGGGCAGAGGGAGAGGGCCCTGACCCTGCGCCTGCCCCTTTCGAGACCCCGTGAGCTTCCGCCTTGTCACAGGAGCTTCCACCCCACAGGAGCTTCCCTTGGGTGGCACCTGTTCCTTCCACCCGGGACCTGGAATGAAGACACGTGGGACAGAGCCACTGCAGCCGACCTATAGGTCAACAAGGTGAAGCCAGAGAACTCGCAGGCGCATGAGAAATAGACGTTTATTGTTATATGTTTATTGATACATTATATGCCACGTATCAATTTTTGTGGTTGCTACATACCACCATTTTGGTGGTAGAGAACTGGTGCATATGCTAATTCCCTTTCCTTCTGCCCCCGGCTTTGGTCTGAATTAACACCTCATATCCTATTGCTTTTTTTCTTTATTACAAAAGCATTGCAATTTATGCATTGAAGCAAAAAAACAGAGGTGGAATCCCCATAGTTCCGTACCCTTCTGTGAACACACTGGTGTGTAGTCTGTCAGAATATGTTCATTCATTCTCTCTCCAGGCGTATATTTAAAAAACGAATTCACTTTTTTTAAAAAGCAGATTGTTTCATCTAGCAACACACAGTAAATGTCGTAGCTGTCAGCACTGTCCTCACGGTTCTGTGGAGTGTTTTAAAGTCTCCCTTTCGGCATTCTCCTAAAAATGTGAGGTGGAGGCTGGTGGTGGGGTCACCCGACTCCTTTGACAAAAGCATCTTCACCTCTGTTTCTTACACACTGGGATTTCACGCGGGAGCTTATTTGCAAAACAGGGCTCTGCTACAAAAATTATTGAAAACTACCAATCTAAAAAATCATTTTGGTATGGTTAAATGAGATATCATTTAGTGTTATTATAACCAGTCCCTTATTTGAAAATTTAGATAGTCTTAGATTTTCATAATTAAAACCAGACACTTATGGCTATTTACTTGTATACATCCCTAATTATTTCCTTACAATAAATTCTTAGAAGTGGACATACAATTTCTGCAAGAGTAGGTATGAAGTCCTAGCAGTAGAATTCCTAGAAGTAGAAAACATATATACATTTTAAAGGCTATTAAATTGCCTTGAATTTTCATATGAATTTAGAATTAGCTCATCAATTTCTATGAAGAAGCCAACTGATCAGTGAGTCTGATCGGGATTGCATTGAATGTATAGGTCAATTTGGGGAGTATTGTAATCTTAACAGTATTCATTCTTATGATCCATAAATATGACATGTTCTTCCATTAATTTGCATATTTAATTCTTTCAAACATGTTTTGTAGTCTCTAAAGTACAAATTTTTCCACTTTTGTTAAATCTGTTTGTAAGTATCTTTTTCTTTTTGATGCTATCATAAATGGGATTGTTCTCTCAATTTCATTTTCAGATTGTTCATTGTGAGTGTGTAGAAATACAATTGATTTTTGTATATTGATCTGGTATACTGCAACCTTGATAAAATTATTTGTTAGTTCTAATAGCTTTTTTAGTAGATTCCTTAGGATTTTCTATGCAGAAAATTTTTATGTAATCTACGAAGGGAGATAGTTTTATTTCTTCCTTCCAAATCTGGACAGACCTTTCTTCCTCCTTTCCTTCCTTTTTCTGCCTAACGGTCCTGGCTAGAATATCTAGCTAATGTTGAACAGAATTGGCAAGAACAGATATTCTTGACTTGTTCCTGATCTTGGGAGAAAACATCCAATCTTTTACTATTAAGCATGATTTTATTTGTGGTTTAAAAAAAATAGTTTCTCTTTGTCACATTGAAGGAGTCCCCTTCTATTCTTAGTTTAGGAAATGTTTTATTACAAAAGAGTACTAGATTTTGTCAAATGTTTGTTCTATGTCTGAGATGATTATGTGTGTGTGTGTGTTTAAAATTCTATTGATAGAATATATTGCATTAATTGATTTGGGGTTGTTAAAACAACCTTGCATTTCTGAGATAAATTCCACTTTTTCCTGGTGTATAATTCTTTTTATATATTTCTGGATTCAGTATGCTAGTATTTTGTTAAGGGTTTTTTGCATCCGTACATCCATACATCCATATTCATAGAGATACTGGTCTGTAGTTTTCTTTCTTTTCTCTCTCTTTCTGGGTTTGGTGTGCTAGTATTTTGTTGAGGATTTTTGCATCTGTCCATCCATGTTCATCAGAGATACTGGTCTGTAATTTGCCTCCCCCCGCTTCTTCTTCCTACTGACTCCTCCATCCTCCCGCTTCTGATATCTTGCTCTGGTTTTTGACAATGTAATTGTCCAAAGATTGCTGCTGAGTCAGATGCCATGAAGATGTAGCTGATGAGAGCCTGAAGGTGGCAGAAGAGAGCCCTCCACAGTGGCTGGGGAGCCAGGACAGACCACCGGGAGGTGGGGAGGTGGGAGGTGGGAAGGGGGGTGGTGTGGAGACAGGCCAAGACAGAGCAAGAGGGTGCCAGAGCCAGGAGCTTGGAGGCAGGAGGCGGAGAGCACAGGCAGGCTGGTCATGGACACATCTGAGTCAGGTAGTGAGGGGCTGAGGAGGGCCTGGGCCAGAAGTCCCCATGATTGCTCCTGGCTGCCACCTGGGACTTGAACCCAGCTTTATCTGCCCTGAAGTCCACACCTTTCTGCCATACTGTGCTGCCTCTTAGCAAGAGGGACTTTTATGACCCTGACACTCATAATTCATTAGGCTTCTGGAATGCACGCAATTACTGTGTGCTGTGCTAGAAACAATTCCACCCCAAATCAGATGTTAAACATTATAGGCAAGTTACATTACTGCTCTGGTTTTAGCTACAAAATGAAGGATAATTCAGATTTGGTTTTGGCATTTTCTTATTGATTTGAAAGAGATCTTTATATAGTCTGGATTTTAATTTTTCATCAGATATGGATGTAAAAATTTTCTCCTAGTTTGTTACTGGTCTTTTAGTGTCATTTTCACCGCAAATTAAAAAAATTTTTTTGAGGTCAGTGATCTCTTTTCCTTTATGACTTCTATGCCTTGTATTTTGATTTAATAAGTATTTTTCTCTGTAAATACTTACGGTAGTAAATTTATAATTAATCTCATATTTCTCTTAATATTATACTTTTAAAGATTTAACAGATATTTATCTCTGATCCCTCTGGAATTGTGTTGATCCTAAATTTTAAATCTTCAGTCTGTTTTTTTTACATGCCTTTAGGGTAAGACAAATGGCCACTTATGTGGTAAAATTAGATTTATCTGTTTTTTTTTTTATTTTTTTATTTTTATTTATTTCAGCATATATGGGGGTACAGATGTTTAGGTTACTTATGTTGCCCTTGCCCCCCCCCCCAAGTCCGAGTTTCAAATATGTCCATCCTTCGGGTGGTGCGCATTGCACTCTTTGTGTATGAA
>CAUYRB010048636.1:0-46359 GCA_963574695.1 Propithecus perrieri | reverse complement strand
TGCAGTATGTTCACATCAATTATTTCTTTGAAAAACAAAGTACAACAAAATAAAAATGCTGCTTTTGATGCTGATGTGAATTATGGCCAACAAACATATGAAAAAATGCTCAACATCTCTAATCATCAGGGAAATGCAAATCAAAACCACGATGGGATATCCCTTATCTCCAGTGAGAATGGCCTTCATCAAAAAGTCCCAAAACAATACTGTTGGCATGGATGTGGAGAGATAGGAACACTCCTACACTGCTGGTGGGACTACAAACTAGTACAACCTCTGTGGAAAGCAATATGGAGATAATGCAAAGAGATATAAGTAGAACCACCATTTGATCCAGCAATCCCATTACTGGGCATCTACCCAAAAGAACAAAAGACATTCTATAAAAAAGGCATCTGCTCTAGAATGTTTATAACAGTACAATTCACAATTGCAAAGATGTGGAAACAACCCAAGTGCCCATCAATACATGAGTGGATTAATAAAATGTGGTATATGTATACCATGGAGTACTACTCAGCCACAAAAAAACAATGGTGATCTAGCACCTCTTGTATTATCCTGGATAGAGCTGGAACCCATTCTACTAAGTGAAGTATGCCAAGAATGGAAAAATAAGCACTACATGTACTTACTCACCATCAAATTGGTATTAATTGATCAACACGTAAGTGCATATATAGTAATAACATTCATTGGGTGTCAGGCAGATGGGAGGCGGGAGGAGAGGATGGGTATATATACACATAATGGGTGTGGTGCGCACCATCTAGGGGATGGACAAGCTTGAAGCTCTGACTCGAGTAGGGCAAGGGCAATATATGTAACCTAAACATTTATACCCCCATAATATGCTGAAATAAACCAAATTAATTAATTAAAAAAATAATAATTATGCTGTTTAATTCCTGCCTGGTCAAACTTTTTCAAACCACAAACTTAGCCATTTATTAAATATATCCAGTTATTTAAAGAGTACAAGTTACTTTATTATTATTTCATGTAATGACAATTCTTTTGAGAGTAAAGCGTAATACTTATTACTGATGGAATTTTGTCCTGTGACTGTATTTATGTATCTATAGGCCTACATTACCTATAGGGTGGGGAACCTGCAGCCTTGGGGCCACATGTGGCCTTCTGGACCCTTCAGTGCCGCCTTTTGACTGAATCCAAATTTTACAGACTGAAGTTTGGATTCAGTTGAGGTGCCACACTTGGGGATCTGGAGGGCCACATGTGGCCTTGAGGTCGTAGGTTTCCCACTCCATCTTAATAGTATACATTTTTCTTTGAAACATAATTGGCCATATCTTTGAATTCACATATTTTTATAGTAATCAGAGTAACTTTTGAAATTAATAATTTAAAGCTCAAGCAAGATCTACTTATTCAGTATCATGAATGCGTCAAATACGCATTGGGCATATTGTAAAACATCAGTATTCTAAGTTAAAGTGTGTAGGGACATTGTATTGTCATCAATTTAAACAATAAAATAAACCCTTAATATTAAAAGATGAGGTTTTTAAAAAGAGCATTAATTTGGCTGATTATTTTTTATTTTTTTATTTTTTGAAGTTATAAAAGTAAAATTTATTTTATCCTTTGGAAGGACAAAGAGAATGAGAGAGAGAGAGGAAGAGAGAGAGACTGTGGGGGAGAGAGAGATAGAGAGAAAAAAAAAGGGGGGGGAAAGAGGGCAGAGAAAGATGGCATGACATCCCAAAGAAAGAGAAGGGAGATGCCAGCTGCTAGGCCAAGTGGCTTGTTTCTGTTATAGGGATGAAGAGAGAAATAGTTAATTGTTGTGAATTGTCATATCTGATCCCTGTCTTCCTAACCGCAAGCAGGTAATGGAATCTGCTGTGTGAAACTGCTGCATCCAGTTCCCTTTGCTTTAGGGATAAAATGACCTTGCCCTCAAGATATGTCTGGAGATTGTCCCCCATACTGTCATCCAGGAACTTCTCAGGAACTACTGCAGGTTGTAGAAACAGAAACTAAAAAGGCAGTTTTAGTCAATAGATTAGCAACTGTTAAAAATTTATATTTCATTTTGTCTGTTGGGCTCCTTTGAGATGTTCAGAGCTCCGCTGGGCACCTGTTAGCTAGGTGGAGAGGGAGCAAAGCAGATTTATTTCGCTCACAACACTCAACCGTTCTTTCATTCCTCCCTTCCTTTGGTTAAATTAAATTTTTATTTTAAAAAAATGAACTCAGAAAACTGGGGATCATGGATGGAGGTCTCTTTCCTTCTGGAACTGCCTCCTGCTGACTCGGGGATGATGCGATGTCCCTACCTGATGGAGTTCTTTCGGATCATTAAGGGGAAAGATTGAAAGCAGACAGTCTTGAAAGCTAGGTTAGAGGTGAGATGGGGTTATCCATCACTGGAGAGAAATAGCTAGAGCCCGAATTTGGTTCCATATGGATGTTACTAGATAGTGAGGAATGTAGGGTTCAGGAATTAGAGGTAAAAGCAGAGCTGCTAAGGGCATTAGTCAAGAAACCTAAGATCACACATGGCTCACATTTTTGAGAAAGTAGAGGGTCTCTTGGACAGTAGCCAGATAGAGATGTAAAAGAGCACACAGTGGGGGATGCACAATAAGATTATTGTTATTAGGGTTTCCAGCATGGGCAAAGGACTGACCAGCCTGGTATGTAAGCTAGGATGTGGTGGCATTCATAGAGTGACAGGCGAAGTATAAAGAGGAAGTAAAGGGTGATAAGGAGCCATATATATCACAGCATATATTTTTTAAAATCTTCACTTTGATTTTGTAGACTTGAATGTGCTAGTAATATATAGCTTGCTGCAATGCAGAGTGCATCAGAGTTGAAAACCTAAGCAGATAATTTTATGATCAACACTATCACATGTTTTTCCTTTTGTTCCCAGATTCAAGGTCCACTTCCTGTCTAAATGTTCCCTTCTCAGCTCTCTGAAATCTAGCATTTAGATAAAGTTCCTAGCACAAGCTGGATTTTTCCACACATATTTATTGTACAAATGAATGAGAATGAGCATGGTTTCTTTCCTTGTTATTGTACTAACATAGCATTTTTTAAGATAAATTATGGCTACCCTTTTTGACCATCATCCTGTTGCCTGATTGTTCCTTTAATTTCTATGACAATGCATTTTCCTGTTACTGTTTTTTAAAAATTTTTTCTCTTAATACTTTTGAAACCAGATAGAACCCCTAATAGAGGCCAATGACCATCAGAACAAAATTATTCAAGTTTCTCTCATTTTACCTTTGTTCTTCTCTTTCTGTGCTTATTCCCTCTCAGAATTTTCCTTTCTTTTTTAGTTCATTTCTTTCTTCCTTGCATAACTTACTTCTTAAGATATCAAAGCATGCACATGGCTTGTGTATTTATGTTCTCTTATCCTTGATATACATCTTTTTTTTTTAAATTCAGTCCCCTTAGGGACCATCAAAAATTGCCAGTGCTGACTACATTGCAAGTCGTCATGGCAGGGTATTGGGAAAAGTTTTCAATTAGCAGTAATCACGCCTCGGATAAACTTCATTGGCTACCATACTGCCACTGCGCAAAACCGATACAAATCTTTGTTCCTTTAAATATCCAGGTCTGACTCTTGATCTAATCTCATGGACTATCTAACTGATGGTCCAATTTTGACCTCAAATATATTACTTGTTAGAAAGTACTTGTTAGAAGTATGGTGTAGTTGGAAATATATTTAGGTTTTGTTTCCCTCTAATTCTTTTAATTAGCCATATGACAGTAAGTAAAGTATCTGACCTCTCTGGCCTTCAAAGTTCTCTTCTAATAAAATGTAGAATTTGTTTTATATAATTGCTAAGCTTCCTCCAAACTTTCAGTTGAGTCTCTAGGGTCCGTATCTAAATGTTTCCCTTTAAAATGGTTCCCCATTTGATAATTTCATTTCTATTATTGGTGTCTCATTATTTCACTTTCTGGCTTGAATATTTGGGATTTCTGCAACTCTTCCTTCACCTTTTTTTTTCCTTTTTCCATTTATCCAATAAAAATTCAGCTGGGTTTTAGAAAACAAACATCATTTCCCCATCTGGAGAAGGAAAGAAAGTTCAAGAGCTTATACAAAGCCAAGAAAAGGAAGGCACATGGTAAATATTTTCTCACATTTAATCATTTGTACTTGACGTCATGTATGGTCTCTTTAGCTTTCTATATTAATAGCTATTTTTGTTTCCTTTTATGTAGTGGGAACTTTATAAAAATGGGAACTTTTATTTTCTATTATGGATATTTTTCGTCTTCCCAACAAGGTGTGGAATGTCAACATTGAACGAGCAAAGTGAAACAAATGCATTATATATACACATTTCTAAATGCTTAATATAATTTTGTAAACCTTGTAACTCTCCTATGAGGTAGGTGCTATTATCTCCATTTTACATAGGAGGAAACAAACACAAAAATGTTAAGTGAGCTTCTGAAGTTATACAGATAATACATAGCAGAGTTGTACTTCAAACCCAATCAGGGTGGCTCCTGAGTCTGTGTTCTTAAGCTATGCTGTCTGCCTCTCAAGATTGTGTAGGATCAAGGTCAGGAAGACTAATATAACTGAAGAGAGGAGCCAGAAGTCCAAACAAAAATGTCTAGCTGTGTTGGGAGGTCCATAAAGCAGATTGTAGTTCAGAGCCGAGAGCTGGATTTGGTAAATAAAATGTTTTTTGAGAGAATGGTAGAAGCAGAAAGAATAATCAGAAACGGATAAACCAAGAAATGATTCAGGAAATAACTGATAGAATTTTCTGATATACTATACAGTCGTGTCACTTATCAATGGGGATGCGTTTTGAGAAATGCATTGTTAGGCAATTCTGTCATTGTGTGAATGTCATAGAGTGTATTTACACAAACCCAGATGATGTAGCCTACTACACACCTAGGCTACGTGGCATAGCTTACTGTTTCTGCAAATCTGGACTGAATGCATTGAATACTCTAGGCAATTGTAACACAATGGTAAGTATTTGTGGAATTAAACATGTCTAAATATAGAAAAGGTACAGTAAAAATATAATATAAAATATTTTTTAAAAAAGGTACATATACCTGTATAGGGCACGTACCATGAATGGATCTTGCAGGACTGGAAGTTGCTCTGGGGTGAGTCAGAGAGCGAGTGGTGAGTGAATGTGAAGGCTTAGGACATCACTGTGCAATTTTATACAACAGGCAGGGCAGTAGGTTTACATCAGCGTCACCACAAACACATGAGTAATGTGTTGTGTTATTACTTTATGATGGCTACCTCATTAGGTGATAGGAATTTTTTCAGGTCCATTATAATCTTATGGGACCACTATCTATATACAGTCCATCATTGACAAAAATGTTGTTATGCAGTGCACGATTGTACATAGAAAAAGGTGAAAAAATAGTGGCTCCATAAACCTTAATGGTTTTTTTCTTGACATTTGAAGGAGACCTCTAAGGACCTTTCCTTAATCAAAATAAAGTCAACATTCAAAGGGCTTATCTGGCATGAGAAAACTCTTGCCAGAGGCAATATTTTAGTTAAGTGGGTTTTTGAACAGGAATTTTTTGCTGTTTTAGTATTGTGCCTCCAATTTTGAGGTTGAAGAAGAATTCATTCCAGGCACTGTGGACATAAGGAACAGACTAAACTCTAGAATGATAGATTAGACCCTTCTAGCTGGATGGTATTTAGGGTGGATTCTAGAATGCACTTAGGACAAAGTGATGCAGAATCCTAGTTTAAAAACCTCCCAGTTTCTGCAAATTTTTTTTTTTTTTAGAACAAAAGAGGCTGATGCTCAGCAAAATTACACAATCTATGACACAATGATATTTACTTTATATAGTAAGACGTAATAGAAATGAGATGACTAATAAATTGCTTTATTTCATTATTGATGACTCAGCGACTGGGTGAGGCAATGCTTACGAATGAAAGGTCTTTAAAATATGTCATCAGGTAAGATCAGAATTATCAAGGACAGAGAAGTTGAGGGACCTGGGAGACACCTAAGTAGGGAAATATATAGGTGTGAAGCTCAAGAGAGAGAAGTCTAGGCTACAGAAAATATTTTAGATTGCTTAAATGCTTTTGTTGTATTATATTATCTTTGGCAAATATTCAGTTCTTTCCTTCATCTAAAGAGAGAAATATACTTCCCTACCTCATTATGTGGGGCTTGGCCAAGTGACTTGCTTTGGACAGTAGAAACCGGCAGTTGCAGTAGTGTGCCAGTTCTAATCCTGGCCTTAAGAGTCATGAAGTTTTTGTTGATCCCTGTTGCATTCCTGTCTGTTGCCATGGACACCACTGGTCCAAGATGGGTGAGAGCTATATGGGGCAGTCCTGAATAAAGCTTAGAAGCAACAGAGCCAGGCCAGCCTAGAAAAGGTAATAGCCAACCACCACACAGATATGTGATGAAGATAATAATTGTAGTTTTGAGCTTTTGAGTTTGGGAATGATTTGTTTTGCAGCATTATGGTGGCAATAGCTAACTTACTCAGTGCTCTTAACTTTATTCTTGAATTAGCATTATCTTCTAACTGAATCTCCCCATTCCCTCCTATGTATTCCTACCATACTACAGTATTTCTAATTGTGACTTTTGTCATAACTTTACTAATAAGAAACTGACAGAGCTGTGCAGATGGGTGAAGAGGGACCATAAAATGGTGGTCCCAGCATTATCAAATAAAGGAAGAATCCAAATTATGAAAAAAACAGAATTTAATTTAATATAAAAATCTACTTAGCTGGGTGAGTGGAAAATATAATATTCAAGTATTATTCACAAGATAATCATGTGCAAATAATCAAGAGATTACAATATGACAATCAGACTTTCGTTAAGGGCATGTGGAAATAATGGAAAAGAAAAATTTTTGGTAGAGCTTTTATGAGACTATAGATTCTCTTCTGACTCCATCTGAATTCTCATGTTTTACCCATATTCCCAGATCCTGTGTAGGTAGAACATTAAAGTAGCATATAATTAAATATGATTGTATACTGCTTTCCTTGAAAGTTATGTTAGTATATCCCCCTTTATCTCAAACTTCTGTAAATTAATTTGGCCTCAGTCCAAAAGGCACTAATGCTTATGCATTAATAAACTTTAAAAACCCTTAAGTCAATTTTAAAATCATTGAATATTATTTTCAAAAGAAATATGATCTTCTTGACTGTATTTCCTACAGCAAATAAAACGATTCTAAAAAAATTATTTGACAGAATCTTATAACTGTTATTGGACTATGATATATTGACTTAGAATTAAAATAGCCCTGTGTTTGTTACAGAATAGTTTAAACAAGTTTTTTCCATGTAAAATCTGGAACAAAGACGGTGTTACACTTAGAACCTCTTTAATAGGGTACTTGGTATTCTAGCAGAACTACCGGATTTCCTAACAGGTGTCTCTCCAAAAACACTTTCTGCTTCTAGCTTCCTAGCTCTAACTTGACTATCTTTTAAGTTCCCTGTTCTGGTTAAGGGCAATATTACCTTCTCAACTGTTAAGACATTTGCTAATAATAAGCCCTTACTCTCTTTCAGGAAACGAAATCTAAGTAACCACAAATTTTTTTAGAATTTTCCTTTTCAGTGTTTTTCAGAGATGTCCTTTTGTTTTCTGAGGTTGTGCTGTCTCAGATCTTTAGCACTTCTTAAACCACTGGAGGGACTGCTATGGTACATATATATGCTTAGCATTCTATAGAGAATGAATAAATGAATGAATGAATGAATGGTTACTCCTTCTTTTCAAAACTCCTATGATTGCCATTTTTTATGGCATTAAACCCCAAATCTTTAGCACTGTGATCAATCAAATCTACAGGACATGATTTAATTACCTTTGCCATCTCATTTCTCACTATATTCAAAAGAATACCTCGTTTTCCCCTCATAGGTAAAAATACACACTCACAAGGCTATGCTTTTTTTGGTATTCGTACCTTGATCTAAAATATCTTTATTTAAATTTTCTACTTGGAAAAATTCTGCTTTTACTATAAGGCCCATCTCAACTCTATAGCATAGTAATTAAGAGCATAATCTTGGAAGTCAGGCAGACTCATTTGAAAAAAAGTTATAGCAGTTTCTTATAAAACTAAACATACATCTATTGTATGGCACAAGAATTTTACTCCTAGGAATTTGCCCAAAATGAGAAGACATAAAATTAAGTATGCAAGAATATTTGTACCAAATGTATTCATAAAAGTCAAAACTGAAAATATCCTATTAATAAGAGTATGGATAAGCATTGCATATTTATATTCACAGAAAAGAATTCTACTCAGTAATAAAAAGGAAATAAATTTTAAAACACAAATGAATCAAAAAGGTATTTTGCTCCATGAAAGTAGCCTTAATAAAAAAGCACCACTCTATGATTTTTTATTTTTTTTTTTTGAGACAGAGTCTCACTCTTTTGCCCGGGCTAGAGTGAATGCCCTGGCGTTAGCCTAGCCCACAGCAACCTCAAACTCCTGGGCTCAAGTGATCCTTCTGCCTCAGCCTCCCGAGTAGCTGGGACTACAGGCATGCGCCACCATGCCCGGCTAATTTTTTCTATATATTTTTATTTGGCCGATTAATTTCTTTCTAATTTTAGTAGAGCCGGGGTCTCGCTCTTGCTCAGGCTGGTCTCGAACTCCTGAGCTCAAACAATCCGCCTGCCTCGGCCTCCCAGAGAGCTAGGATTACAGGCGTGAGCCACCGCGCCCGGCCAGCCACTCTATGATTTTATTGAAAGTTTTAGAGAAGCAAAAATTGATGTATGTTGGAAAAATAATCAGAAAAGTGGTTGCCTCAGGGGAGTGGTGTAGGTATAATATTACCTGTAAAGAGGCAGGAGCAAATATTCTGAAATGATGACAATCTTTTATATCTAGACAGGTAGTTGGGTTACACGGTTGTGTCAAAACTCACCAAATAATATACGGAAGATTTGGTAATTTTGTTTTGTGGAAATTTTACCTCAAAATAAAAAAGAACTATAAACATAAATGAACATATGCTAATGTGCTTAGAGAGGAAATGCACTGATGTATAACATTTATTTGGAAATTCTTCAATAAAATAAGATGGATTGAGGGATAGGTAGAATGATGGAGAGACAGATTGATGTACAAAGAAAACTGTTTCTCTATACACAATACTCTTGATGCCAAAGACATGGGTTTTTCATACCAAGCAATTTTCCAATTTTCTATGGACACCAAGTCCATATCTTACAATTAATTCAATTGTTACGCTAACTACCAGGAGATGGTAGAGACCCCACAGGTTAAGGGCTCAGTCCCACAAGCCTTTCCCCCACTTGAGATACCAGTCACAAGTATTAGGTGCCCAGGGTAACCATACCTCTGTCCAATTTGGCTACAAATTGGGACTTCCTACAACCCCCTTCTCATATTTGATAATTTTCTATAATGGCTCACAAAACTTAGGGAAACACTTTATTTGTGTTTGCTGGTTTATTGCAAAGGAAACTATAAAAAATAGCCAGATGAAGAGGTACACAGGACAAGGTCTAGAAGATCTGGAACACAAAAGCTGCTGTCCTCATGGAGTTGGGGTGCACCACCCTGAGGGCACATGGATGCATTCACAATCTGGAAGGCCCTGAACCCCATAGTTTGGGAATTTTCATAAGGGTTTCATCACATAGAGATGATTTATATTAACTTATTGTCCAGCTTCTTTCTCCTTCCCAGAGAATAGAGGGTAGGGATGAAAGGTCCAACCATCTAATCATGTCTTGGTATTTCTGCTGACCAGCCTCCCACCTGAAGCTATCCATAGGCTAATTCTCATTAGAACAAAACATGGTCTTATTACCCAGGAAATTCTAAGGAATTTAGGAGCTATGTGTCAGAACCTGGGGTCAGAGATCATATATGTATTTCTTATTATGTCACAACACATGATAAAGCATATGCAGTGAAATGCTAATGATAAAATCTAAATGGTGGGTATATCAGTGTATACTAGAAAATTCCTCTAACTTTTCTGTATGAAATTTTTTATAGCAAGTTTTAGACAAAATTAGTTTTAGAAGTTGTAGATTATTCTTATTCAAATCAATTATTCCTCTGTTGGTTGCAAAATGGTATTTTTTCTAAGTCCCTCATTCCATCCACATTTATTGGTTGGTATTTTATAATCAGAAAGAGCTTCTTCTTCTCCCATAATTATCAATTTCTTTATTGTGAGCATGACCTCATGTATTCTTATTCTGTTTATTGAGTTATATCATATTACTTTTATTATTAATTTCCAAGCTCAAAATTCCCCATATTTAGCAAAGTGAAAGTCTTTCATGCTATCTTCTGTCTCCTTTTGATATGTTCACATTTCTATTCAATCACTCTGGCACGAGATTTTTCCAAGCTCATCTTGTATTATGTCTTTATCCCAGACCTAGATGCAGACATTCCTTTCAGAAACATTGATTCTTTTAAGTGGAGAGTGATATTTAGAAAGCAAGACCTGCTAGGTATGCTTATTGCCAGGTGTGTCTTTGTTTCTAGGCCTTTCTGGTAGAATTTTATAAATTTTGTATTTAAATTAATATATATTGTAATATATAAATATATTTTGTATTTAAATTTATGTAAAATATATATTTAAATATAATATTTATATAATTGTACTGAATGTTTCTTTAAATATGCAATTTAAATACATATATATATATATATATTTAGCAAATTGGAAGTCTTTCGAGCCACCTTCTGTTTCCTTTTGAATGTCCTTTTGAATGATACTTAAAATTTCTCTCCAATATTAGGGGCTTCTCCTTTACAGTTTTTGACTTCTTTGACGTCGTCCCTCATTGCATATTTTTATCACCCTTCTCCACTAGTTAAAAATTCTGCCTCCCAACAACATCAGTGTATTAATACATTGTTCAAATCTATAATGTTCTATATGTGTGTAATTCAAGGGAGGATTTTTGGGTAAGATGATGTGAATGCAGGCAATTAACAACTCCTTGGATCCCCACGGCAATGATCAAAGGGAATTTTAAAGAAGCAATTTCTGAATATGATCTGAAATCTAAAGAAAGATGCTAAAAAAAAAAAAAAAGACTGTGGGGAATTTTAACCACAGATATACCAAAGGAAGACACAAAGAGGATTAACCTTAGATATACCAAAGGAAGACACAAAGAGGATTCTTTTTCTCCTTCAAAATGTTGCATCACTTCAAAATAAGGGAGAATACTCTTTTAGAACATCCTAAGTGCACTCTGACTTGTAGAGCAAGGGGTAAAATCCCCAATGAACTATGGGGCAGAGATGTCAGTCATTTATCTTTTTTTTAATATATATATGTATGAAACTGCATAAATTTGAAAGCAGCTGGACTTTCAGCCATAAGCCAACAGAAAGCAACTTTCAGAAAGCTGAAAGGGCATTGGGGAGAGTTGCCAACATTGAGGCAGCGACACTAGGAAAAAGTTTGAGTACAGCACCACTTTGAAACTGGTGAGATTCTTTCCTTGTTAACAACAACAAAAGAAAAAAAAAGGAAAGGAAAATTAATTGAGCTTTAATTTAAGGAGTCATAAATAGAAAGACAAATGAAATCAATAAAGGCAGGAGAAGGGTGTAACAGAGTTAAAGCCAAATTTAGTAAACTAGGAAATAGATAAATCAATAAAATATTTAAACAAGTTCAAGAGCTGGGTCTTTCACAAAGTAAAACATTTTCCATGCCTTAATAATTTTAAATGTGCTTGTGTGGTTTGGCTTATATTCTTGCCCTTCCTCTTTGGCTGGATAAATAGGCATCTACTACAGAGAACATGGTCCCCGAGCCTTGGTTCCAAAATAAGCCACATTAAGTACGTTTGTCATGACATAAAACTGACAAACAGGGAAATTGACATAAGAAGAGGGTTCTGACATAAAGCAAATCAAATAAACAAATAACAACAACAAAAAACTAATGCATGTGGCATTGGCTTGGGATTGGGTAGTAAATTGATACTGAACAGTTTTTAGAGACTGGAAAAATGGCACAAATTATACAATGATGAATATTTTGTAAATCTGCCACATATAATAATTTAAAAAAACAGATTATGTATCTAATTAACCTGTGGTTCTGGGAAACGAATTTATAAATAGAATATTATGAAATTTTTGGTATTAGTTGCATTGATAAGGTAACTTCCAAGAAAAATTGAGTTCAAGGAAGAATCATTTTCAAGAAAGATGAAATGGAAAAAGAGATAGTTCAGAAATTCCAAAACTTTCAGTATTTAGAGATATAACTCTTTCTCTTTTCCAACTGGCAAAAGGAAAAAAAATGTTTCGAGCAACTTCAGTGAACAAAGTGAGGACATGACTCACCATCACACCTGTTGTTTTAAACTTGGATTTAATTATTTGTATATCCTCCATCCTTTCAGTTGAACACAATTTCTCTGGAAAAGAGATCAAAGACATGATCCCACAGATATCTGATAAGCAGATCAAAGTACTTAATATAATTAAGTCAAAAGAAAAAGGCATGTGTTATAAGAATTGTGAGTGTGGCTGTTAATACTATTAATACATAGAGCTGATTAGAAGCAAATACATTTTTAAAAATATTTTGAGAGTTATACTTCTAGAAGTGTCAACATGTATAGTTAAAGAGACAGATTATTTTAGGCACAAAGGCCTCCATTTCAGATGTGGCCAAAGATGATCATAAAAAAGGAGACATTAATTAAAGAGTAGGGAACCCAGAAGCCATGGAGAACAAAAGACAAGGGTGCTACTTTCAGGGAGCAGAACCATAACCTCTAAGTATTAATAATATTTCTTTGATCGGTGTAGGAACACTTAACAAAGTTAGTTCAGCGAAATTTCAGAATTGCTTTGAGCCATTTGCTACTTTAGATATCAGTGCTTATCATAGCTATCTTGTCCCGATTCTGCCATTATATATAGGATTTGTGTTATGGAGGTTGCGGGGAGGAATGCCGAATAATAGGTATCTTCCTCCCCTTTCCCTCCCACCAATGTTTCCAGATCAAGAGCAGCCACATCTGAGTTTGACTTGCTTTGGACAATGAAAAATGAAAGGTATGACATGTACCACGTATAAACAGCAGCTGTATCTATAATTGCATGGTTTGATTAGGCCTCTTGTTCTTCTCTTCTCATCTATTCCTAAGTGAATAGGTGTTTCCTGAAGGTAATTTGCCCCTTCAGACAAGGCCCCTGAATGAGAAGACACATGTAGCAGAGTGGAGCGGAGCCAAGGTGAGCTAAGTGAACTACAGTTATAGGAGTGTAACGTGAGCGAGAAAGAAATTCTTATTGTGGTGTAAGCAACGGAGATTCTTGGGTGTTTAGATGTGCAGCAAGGTTGACCAATACAAGCTCCTATCCTTAACTAGGTAATTAGGTCAGGAAGGTGAAGCCCTTATGAATTGGATTAGTGTTCTTATGAAAAGAGACTCTAGAGCTTGCTTTCTCTCTGTTTGATCTCTGCCATATAAGGATGCTGCAAAAAATCTGCCATCTGTAGACAAGAAAGCAGGCCCCCACCAGACATTGGATCTGCCTGCACCGTGCTCTTGGACTCCCAGACTCCAGAACTATGAGAAATAAGTGTTTGTTGTTTATGGTACCCAGCCTATGGTAATTTGTTATAGCAGCCAGAACTCACTAAAATACAAGCTTAGAGGGGAAATTGATTTTTAAAGTATAAAATAATATTACGCACAAAACTATGTTTGAAATTTCCTTGAGATAATGATTTCTGAAAAAAAAAAATTCCTAAACCGCTACTGAAAAGAAGAAAAACTAAACAGGCAGATTTGTTTTTTAGGAAATCTTGGAAAAAAATGTGAAAGAATTACCTCCCAAGGACTAGTAGGCCCAGATGGTTTTACAAGCTAATTTATTTCAATCTTTCAAAGAAGAGATACTTCCAAGAAGATATATCCATGCTATTTGACAATTTAGTAAAATATAAAATATCCCTAGTTCATTTTGTAAAAATCAGCGTAGCCATAAAAACAACATCTAACAAAAATATCACCAAAAAAATAAAATAAAAAAAGGAGAGAGAAAGAAGCTCATGAAAAAATCTTGGTTGTGGATAGAGATACTTTGTTGGGTTGGCTGTTGTCAATTCCATATTGCCATTACTTCCTCCTCCTGTAGTGGGCACTACATGTAGGTTCTTAAGGCTTGTCAATAAGAGGAACATGCGTGTACTTTGGAAAATAGAAGTGCGGTGGAAGCCACCATTCCCAGAAGGTCACACAACCAGACGCAGTGGCTTCTTGGACTTCCCTGTGAGCTTAGGAATCTCCACCTGCCACATTGCTTGAAGCTGAAGTTGTTATGAATATTTGATTCTTTAGCTGTGGTGTTACACACCCTCACTCCCCTATCCCAGTTCCTTCAAAATTTTTAAAGTTCTATTTTCTATATTAAATATCTTATTCCTGTGATATTTATAGTGGTTCTGCTTTGCTGACCAGACCAAGACTAATAAAAATGTTCATACTAGAATTGTTCTATAGGAGAACAGACCTTAAAGAAAGGAGTCTGGAATTGATTCTAGAATCTGCTTACGTTGAAAGGTTTTAGTAATTTTCCTGACAGTGGTAAATGAGATTTGAATAGTCTATATAATATTAGGAAAGAGACTAAAGAACAGTGACAAAACTGAGTGCGAGAAGTGTCACTGAAGTATGAGTTGGGGGACTGAATGTAAGTAATAGGGGCTACAAGTGCAATATTTGAACCTTGTGGATATCTGATCTAGATTTCAACTGTTTCTGCCCCTTCCTTAGATGCCCATGAA
The DNA here is from genome assembly GCA_963574695.1 of Propithecus perrieri. NCBI lineage: Eukaryota > Metazoa > Chordata > Mammalia > Primates > Indriidae > Propithecus > Propithecus perrieri. The sequence continues at coordinate 31,514 of CAUYRB010048636.1, read as the reverse complement.
TGATATAGCCCCTTTCTCACTACAATGCACATCCACCCTTTGTCTCTGATTCTCTTACAGTGAGTAATTTTGCCTTTTTTTTATTTGGGAGTTCATCAAACAACGGAGATTATCATACCTATTTTACTAATTTACAATGTCATCATTATAATTTTTGGACAATTCTTTGTGGAAGATTGTATAATGCAATTTTAATTACTTATCCTTCCTGTTGGGGAAATTTGGAGGAATCAAGGAATCTTTCCCAGGGTTTTTAATTCTCTAGGTCTCACTCTTTTTTGCATGTGTTTTGCAGTGAAGAAATGCTGGAGTTGAGGCGGGAGGGCCACATGGCAGCATATGGGGGCCTGTGAAGGAGTACACAAAAGTATGTATTTGATAGTAAGCAAACTGCTTATGGAATTAATATACCCTTAGTAGCTTTTGGCTTAGTATTGGCATCTGTTAAGCTAAAGAGGCGGCAGGGAATCAGGAAAGATTAACTTTAGGGTTGGAGGAATTTTAGGCACAAGTTTCTCTGCCTTAGCAGATTCCTGTGCCCCATACTTGAAATGAGAAGAGCAGTAATCCATAGATGTTGAAGGGATCATGTGAGCAGGACAGTGGATATCTTAGTGATTATGTCTGTAGACAGAAAACCCAATAATTAGACGATATTATCTCTTGTGCATGGGGCCTACATGAAGTCCCCAAATCCTTGATAGAAAGATACAGGATTGAGGTGGGGCCACAGAGGATGCTTCGGGATTGTAAGGAAGCCCCAAGAATGAATGAGTTATACTTTTTTCACCAGCTAAATTGTATGTAAGCTCAGAGTCAGAAATGAAGTTATTTATAGAAAATAAGAGATGTAGCTACAGTAGTCCTCCCTTTCTGTGGTTTTGTTTTCCATAGTTTCAGTTTCACTTGGTCAACTGTGGTCCAAAAATATTAAGTGGAAAATTCTAGAAATAAAAAATTCATAAGTTTTAAATTGCACGCTGTTCTGAGTATCGTGATGAAATCTCTCACTACCTACTCCGTCCTGGCTGGGACATGAATCACTCCTTTGACCAGTCTCCATGCTGTATACATTACCTGCCCATTAGGCACTTAGTAGCTGCCTTGGTTACTGTCGTGGTGTGGCAGTGCTTGTGTTCAGGTCACACTTATTTGGCTTCTTAATGGTTCTAAAATGTAAGAGTAGTGATGCTAGGAATTCAGGTATTTGAAAGAGAAGCCCGCAAAGTGCTTCCTTTAAGTGAAAGGGTGAAAGTTCTTGACTTAATAAGGAAAGAACAATTATATACTGAGGTTGCTGAGATGTACTGTTAGAACAAATATTCTATCCACGTAATTGTGAAGAAGGAAAAAGAAATTTATGCTAGTTTTATTGTTGCACCTCAAACAGCAAAAGTTACTGCCACAGTGCATGATAAACACTTAACAGATGGAAAAGGCATTAAATATGTGGGTATTCCAATTGACAGCAATCAGATTTGGTACTATTTGTGGTTGCAGGCATCCACTGGGGGTCTTAGAACTTATCCTCCAGGATAAGGGGGGACTACTGTACTGCCAAATGGGGTCTGATAAAAATAGGCAATTTACCCAGTGACATTCTAGCATTTGCCAAATTTGGATTTGGGAGTTGGGAGAGTAGCTATTTATTACTTCCCTAAAAGTATACACTGAACCCCTGTATACCAGAATGACCAGGATTCCAAGTTCTCTAGTCTAAAGACAACTTCTGAATTAGTAGACTAGTGACCTACAAGTCCAGTCCTATTACATTACTTGTGGGGTGGGGGCCAAGGATGAGGTACAGGAATAACACTAGGATGCCAGAGTTTACCATTACGCAGGAGTGATGATCTCCATTCATCTTTGAGTCCTCATGACTCCTAACTCCACCATCAGCTGATAAAGTCGGGCCCATGTTCAGGCTTTTCCCACTAGCATTACTTGCCAGACCATCAAATTTTCTTTCTTTTTTTTTTTTTCCTCAGGATACTTATTATATATGCTTTTTTCATAGACTGTTTTCTTTCCACTTAGTGCGTCAAATTTATTCTGGCATAAAATTTTAAAATATTATAACATTTTAAAATGGCTGCATATATTCAAAACTATAGAAGTAAAAATTAATTTAACGACTTCTCTACTGAAGGTTGAAACAACTTTCATGTTCCTCATAGCCTAGAAGTTAACAGCACAAATTCTGGAAGACAAGCTGCCTAGCTTCTTTCCAGATATGTAACCTTGGGAAAATTACTTGGCCTCTTTGTGCTACTATGGGCACATTATTTTTTCTTACTTTCTTTCTTTCAGGATATAATGGGGGTATAAACATTTTGGTTATGGGGGTATGGGGGTTATGGGGGTATAAACATTTGGTTATAACATGTTATGACTTTGCAACACCCAAATCATGATTAGGGGTGTGTCTTTTTCCCCCTACAATGCTCACTGTGTCCATTAGTTGTGAGTTTACCCACCCCCAACTCCCTAATCTCTGGAGAATATTACTACCATGTGAGCACCATAGTGTTGATCACTTAGTGCCATTTGATGGCGAGTATATGTAGAGCCTATTCTTCCGTTCTTGTGATACCTCACTTCGGAGGATGGGCTCAAGCTCTATCCAGGAAAATATAAGAGGTGCTAGATCACTGTTGTTTCTTATAATTGAGTAATATTCCATTGTATACATACACCAAATTTTAATAATCCACTCATGAATTGATGGGAACTTAGGTTGTTTCCACATCCTTGCAATAGCGAATTGTGCTGCCTTAAACATGTGGGTGTAGATATCTTTATCATAGAATGTTTTTTGCTCTTTTGAGTAGATGCCCAATAGTGCTATTGCTGGATCGAATGGAATTTCTATTTTTAGCTCTTTGAGATATCTCCAAATTCTTTTCCACAGAGATTGCACTAATTTGAAGTCCCACCAGCAGTGTAAGAGTGTTCCTGTCTCTCCACATCCTCGCCAGTATTTGTTGTTTTGGGATTTTTTGATAGAGGCCAATCTCACTGGGGTTAGGTGATATCTCGCTGCGGTTTTGATTTGCATTTCTCTAATGATTAGAGATGTTGAGCATTTTTTTATATGTTTGCTGGCTATTATTCTGTCTTCTTTTGAAAAGTTTCTGTTCATGTCCTTTGCTCATTTATTGATGGGGTTGTTTGATTTTTTTCTTTTTGATTTTTTTAAGTTCTAAATAGATTCTTGTTATCAGCCCTTTATCGTATGTGTAGAGAGCAAATATTTTCTCCCATTCTGTAGGCTGTCTATTCACTCTAATGACAGTTTCCTTGGCTGTGCAAATGCTTTTTAATTTTGTCAGGTCCCATTTATTTATTTTTGTTGCTGCCATGATTGCTTTGGGGGTATTCTGCAAAAATTCTTTGCCTAGGCCGATCAAATTTTCTTTCAATGACCCAAACTCTCCAGTTCCTAGAATCGAATGTAACTATACTCCTTGTAGAAAGTATTTTCATACCATGAGGTGTAGGAATTCTTCTCTTAGTTCATGTTCTTGGCTGCTTAAAATGTTTTTTTTTTTTCCTCCTCTTGCTCCTCTTCTGTTAATAGTGCCTTTTCCATTGGGAGGTTTCTTTCACTCTATGCGATCATTATGAAACTATGAACCTCACTTCTGAAGCCATCTTAGTTGGTTCTGGTGTAGAAACATGACCCAGCATAGTTTTCCCAGGGAGGTACAGAAATCAAGACAAAACAAAACAAATAAACAAAAACAAAAAAGCCTATATTTTATTTTTCAAAAATCTAATGAGAGTAGAATTATGAAATCATATAGACCTTCCTTAAAAGTCTATACTGAATATTTGAATATTTAAAATCCACAATTAACAAACTGAATCCAACAAATGAAATGTATACACTCTCTTGAAGATAACATAGATGATTAAAAAAAAATGGAACAAATACTAGCCCACAGAGAACATTTCAACAATTCCAAAAGAATTGATATCATAAAGATTAAGTTATTTGACTAAATTGTCAATATAAATAATCAATGGTAAAAATGTTTAAGATACACTTATAAATTATGCAAGTAAGAACTGAAATTATTTTAAGGAAGCATTTAATTAATGAAAGTGATGTATAACAAAAATGTTTAGTTTGCAGCTAAAGCTATACTTATAAAGTAAATCATAACCTTGAGGCAATGCAGAAATTAAAGTATAATGTAGTTATTGAAATACAAAAGCTAGAAAAAGATAATATGGAACCTCAAAGAAAGTAGAATATGAAAATAAAAAGAAAATTAAAAAAGCAAAATATGCATCACCAATATTATCAAGAGTTGTTTCTTTGAAAAGAGTAATAGATAAATGTTTAGCAGTCAACTGATTAAAAAAGAGATGGAGAGAAGGTTGAAATAAACAACATCATGGAAGAATGCACATATCTACAAATATAATCCAGTATTTAAAACTGATAAGATACTAGTAAAAATAGTTTTATTAAAATACTTAAAAGTGAGGTGAAATGAACCATTTAAAAGAAATGAATCACCAAAATTTACTCATGTACTTGAGAAGAAATACTTAACTTAAATAGATCAATAGGAAAACTAAATTAATAATAAAATATCTCTATCTTACCTGCCTTCTACTCTCCTTGATTTCCCAGGTGAGTAATAAACAATCTCTATCTCATGAAATTGTATTTGAAAGACTAGAATAAGGGCATAAGCTATGGATTTCATTTTATGATGCTAGAATAACCTTGATAAACAGACTTTGTAAGGAGAACATAAAAAAAATCACGTATCAATTTCATTTATGTATATAGATAAAAAACTCTTTAAATAAAATATGAAAAAGTTGGATTCATCAATTTATATAAAGAAGAGTAGTATCTCAAAATCGAGTATGCTTTATTTCAGGAATGCAAGCATGGTTCAATAACAGAAAATCTATGAACATAAATTTTATAAAATTAAACATTAAAAACCATAAGTTCATCTCTATGAAATGAGACTAACATTTGCTATATCTGAGTCTTCTCTCTCTTCTTCAAACATGCCAGGTAAATGCTTCCTTAGGGCCTTTTCACTGACCCTAAGAACTTTTTACTGTCTGAAAAGATCCTTTTCATTGGTCTTTCCCTGGAACTCACTCCTGTCTCCCAACATCCACAAGGCTAACTCCTGCAAGTCCTTCAAGTCCTTAGTGCGATAAAATATCAGTGAGACCTAACCTGACCATTCTATTTAAAATTGAACTCCACTCTCCTTCCCCTGACCCGCCCCAAAGGCAGGGGAACAGGAATACAGGGGCTTTAATTTTTAACCATGTACAAGTTCATAGTTCGAAATGTATTCGATGAGCAAGTATCACCTTTGTATTAAAATAATAATTTTAGAAATACATAAAAAATCATGGAGTCTATAGAATCTGTATATATCAATGAGATTTCACAGTGAAGGAAAGAAAAGGCAGCTCATATAGTGCATGCAAAGCAAATACCAGAAAACATTCTGGTTTTGGATATCTAATTGGCTACACAGATTAATGCTGAGCATAGTACCCGGCATATGAAAAATGTTTTAGAAATGTAATCTGCTATTATATAAGAGAAATTTGTAATTAAAAAGTAACTTAGAAATTTAATGACTATGATCAGTACTCAGAGGCAGGGGATGTTATTTCTGTGTCAACAAAATGATGGCTTGTGTTGGTATTTTTACTTGCCAGAGCCATTTAAGCTTTATCTGCAAAGTGCAGACACCTAGCAAAATTCAATCATTTCCTACATTGTCTTGAATGCTTCACTATCTTGGCCAATTAGTTAAAAAACTCATTTGATTGCTTTGATATTGTCAATTCAGTTAACCCATTCTCTACCCATAGAGAAACCAGAAATTAGTTATTTGTCCTGCATCTACCTCTAAGACCTTTATCAGTAGGTTACAGAACAAAACATTCAATAGATATTTTGGGATTGTGCATGTTTTAGTTTCATAAATATTTTGAGACCATATTTCAAATAACATCTGGTATGGAGGACACTATAATGAAACTTCTATTATAATGCAAAAAAGAATCCCCACTATATATTGTACTGAATATATAGCAATAGGAAAATGAATTAATGTCATAATCTCATGGTGTGCATTGATTTCAATGTTTTTCTTTAGTACTGTGGTTTTAAAATCTCTAATATTTGTGGTAAATATTTGAATTATTTTTCTGAAAGATGATGCTACATCTTTCGGAGTTTTACAAAATATTGTTATTCTAAGAGATTGTTTTAAGAAATATTAGGGAAGAAAGGTTTGATGAATCAGATTCATCATAACCTCCAGTCCAAGAGAATACTCACTTCTCTCCTTCATCTCTTTTATCAGATTTTTTTCAAATGATAAATGTGATAATAATTACTTAAAAGTTGAGAACAAATTCAAAAAATGATTTAAATGGGAACAATTTTTTTTAAAACAATATCTAACAGAAGCCTCCTGATTGTGTGACCTTGGACAACCAAAGTCTCAGTTTTTTCTTCTGCAATGTTTGGTAATAAACTAGACCTATATTATAGGGTTGGTGTAAGGATTAAGAAATATAAAATATATAAATTATTCTGCACATTACAAATATACATAATTAACATCAAATCAATACTTGCTAATATTAATAAATATAGTATAGCCAGAAAGACTAGTCTCCTTTAACTTGTGGGCTGAGATATTCTTCCAAGTTCTGTTTTTTCCCTTCTGTGTGCTGCCTCCTCCTCCTATACCAATACCATGTGGTCATTTTTCCACATTGTGACAGAGAATGCACTCTATAATCACTAGCATAAAAGACATTAGCAGTTGAAATTTAAATCTTTGAAGACTCTTTGTTTAAATTTAAAAATGGATATACTTCACTTGTGACTGGAGTTCTCAGCCTCTCTTTTTGAAGTCTTTCTAGTCCCACTCCACTCATTGTTTTCAAAGTTGCCCAGCCCTTGTATTGAGATTCTACCCTGTCCTCCTGTTAAAAATCTATACATTCTTTAAAGGCTTACAAGACATTTTGAAAAACCATGAACTGAGGCCAGCAGATCTGAGTTTAATTCTCCATTCTGTCATTGAACTAGCTGTGTGATTTTTTTACAATTTTTTTTTTCCTGAGAATCACCTCAACCTAATCTCTAAATTAGGAAAAAAAAAATCACCTCATTAATTAGCTGAGAAGATTAAATAAGATATTAAAAAACCCCAGGTACTTAGTGGGAAACTTAATACAATAGTTGCTTTCACCTACTTCTCTCCATTGGCATCAGACATAAAATAGTATCAGTCATTACTGAGGGCATCACTTTACAAATATTTTGTGAATTGTAGCTGTGGGTATGCATTTGAGATAGGGGTCAGATATTAGTGAAAAACTGTAAAGGGGAAATACTTTTAGTATTAATACTTCTTGGTACTACTGTAAACTATTCCTGCAAGGGTACAGATAACTTTGTTTCCCACAGATAAATCTAATCCGGACTGTGGAGGAGATACATAGCTTTATTTATGTTCTTAAATTATTGGTAATATATGTGCCGTATTGCAGTTTCTATATATATAAAATAATATATATCAACATAAATATTTGCCTGTCACCAAAAAGTGAAGTACAAAGCAAATTATGTAAGATATTCTGTAAGAGGTTTATTGTAGTGGTACATCTATCAAAGAGTGTTTATTTACCTTTGGGGGGGCATCCTAATTTATTTTTTCCACTTTTAATTTTTTTTCAACTTTTAAATTTTTAAAGGTGGGATTGGAAGAGAGGCTGAGGAAAAAAAAAAATCTTTCTTGGCTGCTTTAAAAGCTAAGGATTAGTAGCAATGTTCTGACCTCAAATTTAGGTCTTGTGATTTCTTTCCAGGAGATTTTTCACTGGCATGTGAAACCTGTCTGCAATGGCCTTATTATTTAATTCAATCTTAATTGGATACAAACTGTCAAAATTTAAAGGATTGTTGGAAGGCCTCAAAAGTGCTTGTATTTTTCAAATGGTAATATTAATTAATCATTGGGAAGTGAAAAATGTACTTCGCCACGTTACTGAACCTTCTTGCTATAATATGTTCTAGGACCATTTCTCATTTCTTTCAAATTTTGAAAGTTTCAAGGACGGGAAATTTAATTCCTAGAGTGTATGTCCTGTTTAGGGGACGATTCAGCCATTTTCAAAAGGAGGCTAAGCTTTATGTCTGACGATGTATATTTTAGGAATTCTCCACGTGGCTTAATTATGTGCACGCCTTAATTGTCAGAAGTCAGTCAGGCTTCATCTCCTACTGCGACCCCTTGGAGAAGAGTGGGATGCTGAGGGATCCAGATAGGGTGGGTGAGGACCAGCTCCTTAAAACCGCCTTTCATAACCTGGCCAGAATCACCGAGCGCTATCAGGCCACCGCCCGAAGAAGCCAAAGCCCCGAGGCTTTTCTTTTGCAAGAGATGTAAATGGCTGGCTTGGGAGAGAAAGCTAGGGAAGAGGGTTCTTTGAGTCACCCACTTCTAGTCCCGTTACTGACTCTTGGAGAATACCGAGGATGCGAGGTAGGACCATGCCTATTGTTATTCTCTCTGAGACAAAGGCGCGGCTGGCAACTGGTGCCCATCCTTCCCTTTGAGTGGGTTGGGGGAAGATCGGATGGCAGGGGGAATTTGTTTTGCTTTGGAGCGGGCTTCCCCAGGTCCATCCAGCATTTCCCTGGCCCAGCCCCGGACGCCGGGAGGACGCGGCGGGGCAGCCGCAGTGGCCTCTGCGTCAAGGGGTAGTGGGGCGGGGAGGCGCGGTGCCCAGCCTGCGCACCCTGCTCCCTCCTCCGCGCCCCGCCGCCGCCCACAACCTCTCCTCCCTCGCAGCGTGTCGGCGGCCGCAACACGGGCGGGCCAGGCACGTGGGCGCCTCCGTCACACCCTCACTCATACACACTCACACATGCGCGCGCACACACGCACCCGCGCGCCTGCATCCCGTGCTGTTCCCCGGGCAGACACACAGGCGCTCACTAGTCTCTCCTTGCCAGGCTGCAGGGCAGCGACCTCCTAAACCCAGCCCGAGGGCCCGCCCTTGGCAAGCAGCTGCTTCTCTCCAGATAGCTCCTTTGGGGCCTCGGTCAGAGCCGCCTGGACCCTTTCGCGACTGCTGCAGCCAGGACGTGGAAGCAGCAAGAAGCTCTGGGGCAAGGCACACTAACGGTAATGACATGCTCCTACGCTAAGGGCACGGCTGGGGGTGCGGTGGGGCTCGCCATTAGCCACCTAGGATCCCGGGGACCCGGACTGGGAACGAACTGATGGATGGATCCCGAGCTCCGTCCTGGGGCGGGCGGATGGAGGGAGAATGGCTCAAAAGCCCTGGGAGGGAGAAGCTGCGCTCGGCGAGCGACCCTCTAGTCTCTGCGTTCTGCATCCGTGCACAATCGGGGTGAGGGGGCGAGAGGCTGCACATCTAGGAGGAAGCACATGGGTCGAAACGTGCCGCCATCCTTCTTTCCTTCCTTCCCGTCGTGGAAACTGCCCATGGCATCCCCAGAGACCTACTCATTTCCAAGTCAAGTCGAGGTTGTAGGGTGGGGTCCGACACCCGGGAAGTCCGAGAGGAAAGTTGGGAGGGTCAGGGTGGAAACAGGCGCTTTCGAGGTGATTGGAAGCCGAACCTCGTGCAGGTGGGCGGCGGGGCGGGGAGAGCAGCGAGCCTCATTCCTCATTCGCTTCTGGTTGCTTTTGCAACTGCAGAAGGCGACTACGGAAGGCAGAGTGTTTTCACGTGACCACAATTCCCTTTTTCTTGAGGCATCCTGTAATAAATGGTCCGAAAGTGGGCCTTTCGCCGCGCACAAGGCACGTGGCTGCTGGAGAAAGCACAGCTCGCGTGTTTCTGCCCATCCTGGAATATGAGAGTGTGCCTGCGAGGGTGGTGATCAGTTTTAAGGAGAGGATGGGAAGCAATTGGAATCTTAGGTCGTTTCTACCTTTCATTCACTTGGCTGCTCTGCGCGTGGCCGGACAGAAGACGGTTTTGAGTATAGGGAAAGGCTTTCGGTCTCAACCTGTGCACCAGCCTTATTATGCATATGAATGAACCAAAACGCCCGAGGCGTCCCGGGAGCACGCGTGACCCACCCAGTGGCAGAGGCCTCAGTGGCGGGAGTTCTTTTCCATTGAGCCAACAAGCGGCGTTTGATGTGCGTTCTAGGAGAGCGAAGCCCCCAGGTTCCAGCGCTCCAGTGTCTCGCTTTCCCTTTCCATCCTCCTCGCTTGCGGGGAAGGGCTGGAGTAAGACGGGGCGGGATCCGGACTGGGCGCGGTGACGTTAGCAGTGTTTGGGTGCTTATGCAAATGAGACTGCGACCGTTTCTTCTGGTCTGGCCGTTTTCCCCTCCAGGTCTTAAAGGTAGACCCGATCTTCGTCTGCACCATTTTGGCGGTTCACTACCCTAAGCAGTATGGGAGGAATGAAGGGTTTGCTCTGTGTGCTTCATTTGGGCTCCTCATCGCCCATTCTGTAAAAGCGATTTTATACCTGTCAATACCTGCTTGCTTTTCTGGGATACCAGGAATAAAATGTTTGCTTTGGGGAATTATTCTCTGCAGACGCAGCCCCACGAAGCTCTTTGCCCCACCCAGCCTCGTTTCTGCAAGAACAGTCCTGAAATACAGACCTCCTTATGTCTTAGGCGCCTAGTACTCGACTTAACTTGTACATTATACTTGATGATGGACTGAATTTTCTTTGAACAGTGTATTTCTCTCCTGTTAAATTCGAGATATTTGACCATAGAATCAGAAGATTTTATTTTTGTGTGTTGGCTTTTCCATGTACATTTGTTGAAGTAAAATAATTATCCCAACAAACTGAATTTAAAGTTAAATTCATTGACAATTTTTTCTCAAGTAAAACTTTCAATGTGTTCTTTTCTCAGACGGAAATTAGAATTTTGAAAGAGTAATATTTTACTGTTTGTTGATAACCTTTTCTTTTTCTGATTGCACATCATATACTTGATTCAAAACTATTTTATAATTCCAATCTAACTCAAGATGTAGTATTTTAATGGAACTAAGAAAGGTATTTATATATGTTTCTATTTTAGGAGATAAGTACTCTGTCACCCAATTAATAAGAAATAGTAAAGAATTTAAAAATTGGATAACTTAGCTATTTGAGATACCAATAATCAGATGAGATGCCTTACTTGTCAATTATTGAAACATTTAAAATAAGCCGCAATAGTTACTAAAACCTAAACTCCATATTTATAATCATTACTCTACCTAATGATCGCAGTTCAAATTGTACTGTGTGCATGTTAGACAATATGCTTCTCCTGTCATAAAATAAAATTTGTATGTGAATAAGTAAGAAATTTACATCTCTTTTAACTCTGGGATTTTCATCGAGGCAATTAAAAGAACCATTGACTCAGAATGGCAGACCTGAAGGAAACCTTGGTGGTTATCAAAATCCCACATAAACTTTGCTTTCACTTCTTAATTTCTCTCTCAACTGCTTGTGAATATGTTAATTCTTTATTACTACAACCATATGCATGATTGGATATATTAATATATTCACATGCAGAGTAGATTTTGGAATGGTTTCTGAGCAGATGGCATTATTAACAAAAGTCCACAGACATAGTCTAATACATGAAAAACATTCAAGGTTACATGGCAGCAATTTTTAGATTTATTTCCAATTTTCTTACAGTACTACTCTTCTGGCAGTCTTTAGTAAATACTTTTTTGATACATTTATCTGCTTAAATATTAACTTTGACCAATAATTATAATCTTTTTCTCTGTGAATAAAAAGCCCTAAGGATAAACTGGGATACAGGATAATTTTAAATGCACGATATCTCTTGATATAGGATAGAACTGTTTTCAGCCTTGAAGGTCACATTATTTCCTTATAATTAATGTTCTAAGGTATCTTTTCACGTAAGATTAATTGATTGTTATCTTTAAATAGAATGTTTACTCTGGGAGCTTTTTCACCCAGCAGATTGGCAAAGATCAAAGAGATCACTTACTGTATCGAAAAGGGCAGAAGGAAACAGGCAATCCATATTGCTTGTAGTAGTGCAGATTGACACAATTTTTATAAAGGGCCATTTGGCAATATTTATCAAAATTGTGAAAGCACATACCCTTTGACCAAGCAATCCCACTTCTAGCGATTTATTCTACAGATATGGAAATGCCAGATATACAAAGTAATTTGTTGGAATGTTGCAGTAGCAAATTATCAGAATCAGATCTAAATCTATGGTGCACTTACACCAAGGAATAACATACAGTTATTTTAAAAAATTAAGCTGTTGTATTGAGATAAAAAGTTACTGAAAAAAATTTTTGAGTGAAAAACTGAGATGTAGAATTATGCATATAGTAATAGTTGTGTAAAAAGAGGCAGGTTGGGGGTGGGGAGAAAGCACATTAACTTGAATATATATATATATATTAGCTTGAATGTACATAAAATATCTTTGGAAGACTTTATTTACTTATAGCGAGCTAGAGATGGTACTGTATATGCTGGGGAAAGGGGGCAGGAAGATATTTTTCACTCTGTGTCCTTTAAAACCACATTATTATATTATTTATTCAAAATATACATTTAAAATATTCTAAAGTGAAAACAACAGCAAATAAGCACCCTTAATACAGTAGTAGTCATGCATCAGATTCTGTCAAATTAGTAAGGTAGAAAAGTCAATGGGTATTTTGACTCCATGATTTTTGTTGTTGTGTATGTATTCACAGGAAAGTTGCCTCTTTCAATATTTTTAGTAATAAAATTAGAGAAATAGTTTAGTGAATTAACTAAATTTGGCCAGTTATGTCAGCATAAAAATGCATAGTTTTATGGTGTTTTTTTAATCTTAATTTTGAGGTGGTTGTAGAATCAATATATAGATGTTAAGAAATAACACAGCGAGTTTTTGTGAGCTGTTGACAAAATTTCCTACAAATGTAACATCTTGCAATAACTATACTACAACATCCTAATCAGAGTATTGACATTAACATAGTCAAGTTACGGAACAGAAGAAAGAATTCTCTGTGTTGCCCTTTTATAACCACAACTACTTCACTCCTGCTCCCAGGATCTCCTTAACTCCTGGTCACCTCTGGCCTGTTCTTCATGTTTATTATTTAGTCATTTCAAAAATGTTATATAAATGGAATCATACAGTATTTGACCTTTCGAAATTGTCTTTTTTACTCAGCATAATTTTCTGTAGATTCATCTAAGTTGTGTATATCAATTAGTAGTTTATTTATTTTTCTGAGTTGTACTCTATGGTATGGATGTGCTGGAGTTTGTTTACCCATTCATCCATTGAATGACATCTGAGTTATTTATATCCACAAAGCCATACGGATACTCCTATATACGTTTTTATGGAACGTAAGTTTTCATGTATCTGGTATAAATGCCCCGGAGTGCAATTACTTGATTATATGACGGTTGCATGTTTAGTTTTTTAAGAAACTGCCACAGTCTTTTTCCCAAAGTGGTTGTACAATTTTATATTCTCACCAGCAATGAATGAATGATTCATTTTCTCTGTATCCTTGTCAGAATTTGGTTGTCACTGTATTTTAACCATTCTGATGGTATATAGAAACATCTCATTGTGGTTTTAATTTGTATTTCCCTGAAAGCTAATAATATTAAACCTCATTTTATATGCTTATTTGCTATTCATAAGTAATAGTCAATGAAATGTCCCTTTATGTTCTTAACACATTTTCTAATTTTATTGTTAATAGTTGAGTTTTAGGAGTTTTTTATATATCCTATATACTAGTACTTTGTGGCCTTCGAATATTTTCTCCCAGTCTTTAGCTTGTCTTTTCATCCCCTTAATACGTTCTTTCACAGAGCAAAAGTTTTTAATTTTGAGCAAAAATAATTTTTTGCTTTGATGAGTCTTGCTTTTGTCATGTCTAAGAACTCTTTGCTTAGACCTAGATCTCAAAGATTTTCTCTGATGATTTTTTTCTAAAAGTTTTATAGTTTTATGTTTTACATGTAAGTCTGTGATCCATTTGAGTTAATTTTTGTATAAGGTGTGAGGTTTTGGTAGAGATTATATTTTTGCTTAGGGATGTCCAATTGTTTTCAGAACCATTTGTTAAACAGGCTGTCTTTTTTCATTGACATTGCTTTTGCACCTTTATAAAAAATCAGTTGGACATATGTGTGTAGACTTCTTTCTGGGAAATATCTTCTGTTCCACTGATTTATGTGTCTCTCTTCCTGCCAACCCATATAGTCTTCATTACTATAGCTATATAGTAGCTATAGTAGCTATATAAGTCTTGAAATTGGGTAAAATCATTCCTCCCACTTCAGTCTTATGTTTTAAAATTGTTGTAGCTACTCTAATTTTTTGCCTGTTCATGTACATTTTAGAATCTTGTTTATACAAAAATTTTCCTCGGATTTTGATAGGTTTTGGGTTAAACCCATATATCAATTAAGGGGAATTGACATATTTACTATGTTGATCTTGTAATCCATGAATGTGGTATGTCTGTCCATATATTTAGATCTTTCATTTCTTTTACCAGCACTCTACAGTTTTCAGCAAAAACAATACTGTCCATGTTTTGTTACATTTTCATGTATTTCATTTTTTTAGAGATGGTGATGCTATTGGATTTTTAATTTCTGTATCCACTTGCTTATTGCTAACACAGAAATACAAATGATTTGTATATGTTTATCTTGCATCCTATGACTTTGTTGAATCACTTATTCTAGGAGGTATTTTTGTAGATTCCTTAGGATTTTCAGCATCAGAATGTCTGCAAGTGTGAAAAGTTTTACTTCTTCCTTTTTGATCTGTATGCCTTATATAGTCAGCCCTTCCATATCCACGGTTTCAGCATCTATGGATGCAACCAAATGCAGGTGGAAAATATAGTATTTGTGGGATGGAGAACCCATGAATACAACTTTTCGTAGTCAAAGATTCCTCAGGGCTGACTGTGGGACTTGAGAATCTGAGGATTTTGATATTTATGGGAGGTCCTTGAACCAAAATCCCAATGATACTAAGGGATGACTGTCCTCCTTTTTTCTTGCCTTTTTCCACTTGTTAGAACTTTAAATAGTATTTTGAATAAGAGTGTGAAAGTAGACATTCTTATCTTTTTCCTGATTCTAGAGGAAAGGCATTCACTCTTTCAGTAGTGACTGAATTGGTCCCTTTATCATTATATAATGACCATTTTTGTCTTTTTTTATTGTTGTTTATTTAAAGTCTGTTTTATGTGATATAAGGATAGCTACTCCTGCTTACTTTTGGTTTCCATTTTTGTAGAATATTTTTTCCCATGCCTTTACCTTGAATCTATGAGAATCTTTACCAGTTAAATGGGTTTATTGGAGACAGCAGATATTTGGGTTGTGGTTTTTTTTTTTTATCCGTTCCACTAATATATATCTTCTGATGGGCATTTAGACCATTTACAGTCAATGTTAATATTCGTATGTGAGATACCATTCTAGTCATCCCGTTGATTGTAACCTAGTGGCTTTGTATTCTCCCTTGTGTTACTATTTTATAAGAGCAGTGAATTTTTACTTTTGAGTGTTTTTACGTTGGAGAGTATTCAATGTTTAGAGCATTTCTGAACATTTCTCGTAGGGCAGGTCTAGTGGTGACAAATTCCCTTAGTGTTTGCTTGTCTGGGAAAGAATTTATTTCTCCTTCATTTACGAAGCTTAGTTTTGCAGGATACAAAATTTTTGGCTGACAGTTGTTCTGTTTAAGAATACTAAAGATAGGACTCCAATCCCTCTGGCTTGTGTAGTTTCTGCTGAGAATTCTGTTGTTACTCTGATGGGTTTTTCTTTGTAAGTTACTTGATGCTTTTGTCTCGTGGCTTGTAGGATTTTCTCCTTCACTTTGACTTTGAGCAGTCTGTTGACTGTGTGCTTTGGTGATATCCTATTTGCAATGAATCTTCCAGGAGTTTGATGACCTTCTTGAATCTGGATGTGTAAATCTCCAGCATTACCACGGAAGTTTTCCTTCATCATTCCCTCAAATAGGGTTTCCATACTTTTTGCTTTTTCTTCTTCTCCCTCAGGGATACCCTTAATTCTTCTTGGGCATTTTAGATAATCTTATATTTCTTGAAGACTTTGTTAATTTCTCTTAATTTTTTTTTCTCTGTTTTTGACTGACTGGGTTAATTCAAAATCCTGTCTTCAAGCTTGGAAATTCTTTCTCTTCTTGATCTAGTGTGCTGTTGAAACTTTTCACTGTGTTTTGCAGTTCCCTAAATGAGTCTTTCATTTACAGAAGTTCTGTTGTTGTTGTTTTAAAATATCTGTCTTTTCAGTGATTTTTTCATTCATGCCCTGAATTATTGTTTTTGGTTTCTTTGTGTCGATTTTCAACTTTCTCTTGGATTTCATTGAGCTTACTTGCAATCCATATTTTGCATTTGGTATCTGACATTTCAGATTTTTCCTATTGTTTGCAGTTCCTTGCTGGAGAGCTAGTATGATTCTTTGGGGGTATCATTGCACTCTGTTTTTTCATATTGCCAGACTTCTTCCACTGATTCCTTCTTATCTAGAGAGGCTGCCACTTCTTGTTTTTGATTTTACTTTTGTTTAGATGGGATTTTTTTCCCCTTCATAAAGATGTAACTGTAGTGTATGTTAAGTATGGATCTTTGCCTTTGCTTGTGGGTACTTTTAGGGGGATTAGGTTCTAAATGAATACCTTGATTATAAATAGCCTTAGTATGGTGTTTTTCTCACTTGCTAGTTATTTGTAGGCTGTAGCAGTGATGTACTAAGCATATGGGCAGATTCCCAGCTTCTTGTTGAGAAAGGGAGATGGAGGTCTCTGAAATCTTGTCATTTTCTGCAGCTCTGTGGACTTCTAACAGTATGAATTATATTGGGATGTCCAGTTTAATCTCCAGGTCAGTAGGTGGTGCTTGCAGGTAAGAGTCAGCCAAGATATGCTGTAATGGACTGTGCAAGTTGACCTCTCTGCCAGTAGGTGGCACTTGCAGGAGAAAGCCAGCTACAGAGGTGTTTGTGGGACTTACGTCTGGCCCTAGTCAATCAGGAGAAGCACTCAGGCAATGGACAGTGCCTTTGAACTCCCAGGGGACTGCCAACGGGAATGGGTGGGTGAGGTTAGGAAGGGCTGGATGAGGAAGGCCTGTGTTGAGGCTCCCCAAAAGTGGTTGCAAGTGCTATCTCAGCAGGGATCAGGTTTTGGCTCCTGGGGCCACTAGGGAAAGCCTCCAGGGAGGTGCTGAAGAAGCCCCACCATGCCAAAGAGCCTGCTTATGGAGGAGGGGCAGTCTGGAATTCATAGTCCAGCAGATGGAAGTGAGTTTCACTCTTCTCTCACACCCCTGGCCTGATGAATCTCCCTCTGACATCTGGCTACCTGTAGCAGCCCAATCTGGCCAGGAGAGTCAAAAGGCAATGACACTCACACAGGAATGTCTCTGCAGATTATGATCCTCCCCACCAAGAATCCCAAGACTGAAAGCTTGGCTTTCTCAGCTTTCCTGTTGGGGGAGGGGTTCTCTGTGCATGGCCCACACCACACTCTCCTCTTAGTTCTGCCCACACAGGCTCACTCCTCACTTGAGATAGTTCACACATCTGTCTTCCATGCCCCTTAACAATGCCTCAGAGTCCTGAGAGCATGAAAAGTCCTCAGGTCCACTGAGTTCAAGTTCTGACTAAGACGAGTAGATGCAGGCTGGTCCCAGGCTGCCACAGAATGTTTAAGCAGCGCAACCATTGTTGTGCTGTGGATCAGCCATGGGGTGGGCAGGATATGTCTCACTCTGCAGGAGCAGTGAGCTCAGTCTGAACACTCCTTGGTCCAACAATGGCCTACAGACGCAGTGGCAAAACTTGACCTTGAGATGTGGGAGATTGCCCAGGTTCTCCCCTCCCTCCCTGGCCCACCATGGGGAAGAAGCATCCTCAGGGCAGGATTTAAAGCACCGGGATAAGGGCTCCCCATTTTGTTCAGGGCGCAGGTGCCCAGGATTTCAAAGCCTGCGCAGCTCCACATGAGCTCAAGCAGTGCCTCAGTGTGATATCTCAGCAACTCCCCATGCCTTTCTGTAGGCCTGTGGAGGTTGAGAAGTTACCCTGTAGCACAAACTGCAAAGGTCCAAGGTACGAGTGCAGAGCCCTGAGGGTACGCTGCTTGCTCCTTCCCTCGGTTTGGGTCCGGGGGCTGCTCAAGGATCTCAGCAGCCCTGCACTGGAAGTCCAGCTTCTGCCTCTACCCTTGGTGTCTCCTCATCACTTCTCCGTTACTTTCAAGTGTTTTTTTTTTTTCCTCCAATGATTTGTTCAAAATATGGGTATTTGATGAATATCTTGATTGCTCTCTGAAGAAGAGACGAACACCAGCTGCTTCTAGTCAGCCATCTTGAAAACTCTCCAGGAGTTGTTTTTCAGCTGTCTATGAACCCCTACATTGCAAGTTATGTAAACTGAGCATGCCTAAATGAACCAAGCATTCAACCACGGGCAGAATCTCAGTGCTTGGACCAAGGAATGGGGACTGAATTAAGAAGGTGACACCACAAGGCATAATCCATCATCCAACTAGGTCGAGCCCTAATGTCACACCATGGCATGATCCAGTCAGATCACACCTCCTGGCATTATCTCATTGCAAGATCCAATCACATCACGCCTCTTTACCCTCTGACTATAAAACCTGTCCTGGCCCTTAACTCAGGGAGGCATTTGAGTCAGACTCCTGTCTCCTTGCTTGGCTGCCTTGCAATAACATTTCTCTCTATAAAAACCTGGTGCTTTGGTATTTGGCTTTCTATTAACATGTGGGGCAACCAGACCCAGTTTGGTTCAGTAACAAAAGTAACTACCAACTTTTTTTTTTTTTTCAGGGTGGCTATACTCTTTTACATTTCCACTAGCAGTGTATGATTGACTTAGTTTCTTCACTTCCTCACTGATATTTGGTGTTACTACATTTTATAAAAATTTTAGCCATTCTGATAGGTGTGTTATAGTTCACCTTTTTGGACAAAATATATATTTAATGAAATATAAATTATGACTTTATATTGTCATTTGTAAAAATTTCCCTCCCTTTTGATTGGCTCTGTGATTTTCGTTATCTTTTTGCTCAATGCAAAAAAAGTTTATATAAAGAGAGAGAGAATTTGCAAAAGAAATTTTTGGGTTGAATTCTATGTTGTTGAAGATATTTTTTTATTATTTGTCAAGATCATTGTTTTTTTTTATCAATTCTCTTGTCTTTTTCCTTTTGTAATTATTCCATAATTATACATTAATTGACATGTTGTGCTAATGTTTCTTCATTGTTGCCATATTTCTATTTTATTCAGATATTCCTTACTTTCTATCCTATATTAGAAATTACAAATATATATTTTGTTTGAATCCACAATAAATTTAAGATTCAATGTTCAGAACAGTTCATATTTTTTAAAAAAACTTTCTTTAGTAAAATTCGAATTGTCAAAGTCATGGAGATAATTTACTCGTATTTCAGTGCTTTATTACAGAATATTAAACTTGTGGCAAGTGCCAAAACTTAGACGGTGCAGGCAAGTGTGTTTGAGTCATCCCTCATTTCTAAGATGCAAGTACCTGCCTGCTATTTCAGGTCTTTGCATATTTTCACTGGATATGTTAATTAAAATTTACTATAATGTAATTTCAAAACAGATTGTAACAATAGTTTAGGAACTAAAATGTTTTGAAAGATGGAGGAAGAATTGGAGAAAGTGTTGTTAATTTGATAGTGAAAATATTAGCAAGACTGATCAAAACAAAATCAGCAATAAAAAACAGGATATGACTACAAATCCTACACGTATTTAAAAAAATGTGGAATATTAATGAAACATTTTGTGCCAATAAATTTGACACCTTCATAATGAAATAGAAAAATTTCTCAAAAAAGACAGCTTGCTAAAACCAACATAACAAGAAAAAGAAAATCTAAGTAGCTGTATATCAATGAAAGAAATTGAATTTTTAATTAAAAATATATTCAGAAAAAAAATTCCAGGCCCAGATGGCTTTATTGGTGAGTGCTGCCAAATATTTAAAGAAGAAATAAAACTAATCCTACACATATTTTCTGAGAAAATAAAAGGAAAATCATTTCAAAAGGTTTTTCTTATGAAGCCACCGAAACCAGAGAAACAAAATACAGGAAAAAAACATTGCAGACCCGCATTCACACGATTGTAGTTGAAAAAAGTCCATAACAAAATATTAGCAGATTTATTTCAGTGATATATTAAAAATGTAATACATTATGACTAAGTGAGGTTTATTCCATAAATGAAACATTGATTTAAGATGCAAAATTAATATAACATGCTACATCAACAGACTAAGAAGTTATATGATTATCTTAATAAAGGCAGAAAATTATGTGTCAGAATTCAACATATTCATAATTCAAAATAAAAACCTTGCTGAACTAAGAATAAAAAGTAACTTCACTAAATGGATATCTATGTAAAAATTTATAACTAAGTTTGTCCTTAGCTGAAATATTGACTACTTTCCTAGCAACACTGGGACATAAATGAGGACGTTTGCTCTTAGCACTTCTAGTCAACATTTTAGTAGATGTCCTAGCCAGCAAAATAAGTCAAGAGAAAGAAATTAAAGGTAAATAATTTAAAAAGTACAAGTTAAATTATCTTTATTTATTGATGGCCTGATTGTATAAGTGGAAATTCTAAAGGATCTTTAAGAAAATATAATGCTTGATTTAGCATCACTGTAGGAAAGTTGGTGATAAATAATCAGTTTTATTCCACATACCAGCAAAATACAACTGCCACCTGAAACTAAGAAAATGAAATCGTATTTAAAAACATAAACTAATTAGGGAGATAAATTTAACAAAAGATGTGCAAGACTAGTACACTGACATCTTTGAAACATGATTGAAAGAAATTAAAGAAGACATAAATAAAAGAAAAGCTATACCAACTACATAGATTGGAAAATTCAGTTTTTTAGATGTTGGTGCTCCCCAAATATTAATAGATCCATAAAATTGATGCAATCTCATTCAAAACTCCAGAGAAGGCTGGTTTTTGTGGTTTTGTGCAAAATTGTGAAGCCGATTTCAAAATTTATGTGGAAAGAAAAGAGCCTAGAATAAGTGAAACAATCTTGAAAAAGAACACATAAAATGATTGGGGTTGAAGACCACTGAGTTAGAAATTTAGTATGTTGATTTTAAAAAGTTTTGGATCTAATTTTAATAGTTTCAAAATAGATTTATTTTGAAAAATACATGAAGATAGCTAAAGCAACACAAAAATGGGAGAATGCAAAGAATGTAAATATAAGTCCAAATTTAAATAATGTAAAGTTGCCAACATTTTTGTGTATTAATGTTTATACACAGAGATAAATGAATGAAAAGATAACAATGGTTTTTCATTTATAATTGGTGTATTACTTAGGGTTCTTTGTTTGTAAGCTGTAGACACTGATGCTAGGCAAAAGAAAAGTAACATCACAGAGTCACAGGCACTCAAAGAAACAATGAGGTGCTTAGCAATGAGACAGAAAAGGGCAAGAATGAAAATAGTTCTGAAAACCAGGAACCAGGATCCATGACTACAGTAGTAGTTGCCTGGGCATACTTTTCATGGAATTGGATGAGATGCCAACTTTTGATCCCTTTGTTCCTTTCCTCAAGATTCAAACTCCAGGGAGGGGGAAACTAACTGGGCAAATGTGGAAAATTATTTGTAAAGAGGTTGAAAATATTTTTCTCTTCCCTCTACTTACATCCTTTGCAATATGACTCTGTTGCTTCTTCCATCAAGAAGTGGGGTTTATGTCTCTATTCTTGAATCAATGTGGACTTGGCTTTGATACTTGCTTTGGCCAGTGAAACATTAGCAAATGTGACACAGAGGCTTTAATAGCACTAGTGCATTGGGCTTACCTTCTATTGGCTCCAGTTGGAAATCTATAGACTGAGTTTACAATGTGAAAAAGGTGGAGCTAGCATTTTGGAAAGACTACAAGTAGGAGAACCAAAGTACCCTGGCTGATAGTCTGCCTTTTACCAGAATGTGAGCTAGATCATATTTGAGACAATACACCCTCACTGAGTAGGTGGGTAACTGCAGTGCAATGGTGATCCAAATCAAGAGCAGCAGAATCACTGATCATCTAAACCTAGCTCACACTGCTGACCCAAAGAATCATGAGGAAATAAAAGTTTTTTTCAAGCCACTAGGTTTTGAGGTGATTTGTTGTGCAGCAATAGATAATGGATACAAAAAAAGTTTTGTAAAAGAAAAAACTAAAACATGTAACATGGACTTAACATTCTCCTTAATAATATACAATAAACTACTTGTAATATAATACAACAATAAGAGTGATGATAATCATAATAATAAAAGAGAATATACATTGAGTTCTCTCAGTGTGCTGGCATTTATCCAAGTACTCTATTTTTAGATAAGCATATTATTGTCTTCATTTTATAAATGAAGAAACTGAGGCACAGTTAAGTATCTTGGCAAAGGTCATAAAACCACAATGATAGAATTAGGATTTGAACTCAGACAGTCTGTCTCTAAAATTCAGATATAAATGTTTGGTACTAATGCATGTCTCTTTGCATCAAGACATATTCATTCCTAGAAGATCCCATTGTAGTTTCATATTTAGATAGCATCTATTACTTCTTGCATGAACAATGTGGAAATTTTCGCACTTGTATGTATTTCTATTTCATCCCATTTCAATTCATAATTTTGCTAGTTATGTTATTTTTAAATTTTAATTTATATTTTCCCCTCAAAATAATTTCTACAGATTATAAACCTTATCTCCTTGTTTAAATTAATGTTCACTTTTATTCCTTAACATGGCTTCTCTCTTACTGAGGTCTTATTTCCTCCATTGATTGGCTAAATTTCATGATCATGTAGTCCCTTCCTCCATTCTCCACTCCTTCATCTCATAGGGTTCGTCAGTTCTCTTTTGAATAGGAATACTTCCTTGTGGCCTTTATAATTGGAATATAAATTAATTGCATATAAAAATTATTTTTATATGCTTATTTTTCTCTTAATTTTGATAGAAGTTACTGAATATTCTGAGAAGTCTTTTTATTTCCCCTTTCTATTTCTGCTTGAAATATCTAGGAATACTTTATCTTAGTAATTTCTCAGTGTTTACTTTTCTGCATTGTTGTTATAATCTGAAAATATGAGTCTTTAAGCAAAACATTTGTTATTCTGTTTTTTAGAATTTTATGTTTTATTAATTGTTTTCTCTTGTTTGAGTATGCCAACTATAACTTTGTTGGGTCACCATCATTTAACTTCAGTTTCCTTTAGTTTTTTCTTTAAATTACTTGTAAACATTTGTTTCTTTTAATTTCGTTTTTGTGAAGTTTCTTTAAGCCTGTTCTCCATGTCACTGGATGTAGTTTTAGTAGTGTTTATTCTAGTTTTAGTTGTTTCTAATATGACTTTCATTCCTATGATGAATTCCCCCATTTCTTAACTTGCATTCATCCACCTAACTTTTTCTTCCAATTAATCTTTTATTTCACTTCTATAAGGTTATTTTTTTAATAAGTGATCTCTTTGTAACTCAGGAGCACTCTGTTTCCTGATGTATATTTATATTCTACATATGTCTTTTGCTTATGTTTTGTCTCCTTCTACTACTAGTGCTCTATCTCCCTGTTTCTATGCAAAACTTTTTCATTCTTTGTAATGACTCATCTTTGAATGGAGATAGTTCTATCTCTGCATTTTTTTTTAATAAAGAAAGTAGTGCCATACAAATGGAGAATAGATGGGGTAAGCTGGGAAATTCCACAACTTCAATGTGGATTTATTCTCCAAAAGAGAGGTTGGTAAACTTTTTCAGTAAAGAGTAAATATTATGGGCTTTGCAGTCTGTAAGAGCAACTCTGTAGTTGTAGCACAAAATCAGCCATAGATGATTTGTAAATGTATGGACAAAGATATGTCCCGATAAAGCTTTATTTGCACAGTACAGACAGTGGACTGGATTTAGCCCCTGCACAATATTTTGTTGACCCATGCTCTGTTGTGCAGTTTTAGATAGGAAGCCCTTACCAGGTAATAATGAGGACAGCTAATGCAACTCCTAGTTGCAGGTGAAGTGCAGTGGGTGATGGCTTGTCCTCCAGTTGACTCTCTGTCACAAGAATGGATGGTGTTGACTTGGCAGAGGCTGTGCAGTTTCTTGATACGGATTCTATCACTATGAATGTGGCTGATTGAGTACTGATACTTTATCACCCTCTGCCTCACTTCCTTCTTGGACATTCCTGCTTAATTTCTTATTCTATTCACAGCTGTAGCAATTGCAGTACACTTTTTTGGCAATAGTCAACCTTTCTTCTTATTCTCTTTTTAGTTTATGCTTATGGCCTACACTTATGGACTAAGTTATTTAGGCAAGTTTTTGGAATTCATGAAAATTTTGTCCTTCAAAAAAGGTAGTTCTTGAAAATTTGAAATTGATTTGGCTTCCAAATTGTTGTTTCTATACTAAGTTTTTACACATATCACCAGAAACTCAATATATTAATATATCTTTGCTTTTGGTGATATAAAGCTGTGTACAAGAAACAAATGGCTCTGATCAGTAGGTTCAGGGTCTTGAGACAAAAAGACAAACAAAAGCAAAAAATACATGTTTAGTTACAGAATATTATACTTTTAAACTTCTTTCCGTTCGTTGATCTGACAGACAAGTTTAAACGTTGAGAATATGAGTGTCAGTAAGACAAAGTTATTCTCCAGGCAATGACATTTCCCCCTAGACTTACAAGTTATTGTGAAAATTTCAGTGTTTATTTACATTCCTTCCCATATCTCCTGAAAACTACCCCAGACAAGATCAGGAAGTAGGAGAGGGTAAGAAACACAGTAAGCAAAAGGAGCTTAAATTATTTTACTTATAACACTTATGTTCTATCACTTTTTTTTGCTCATATTAGTAAAGGAGCTCTAAATTCATGCAAAAGCATATTTAAAGTCCCTTTTTAGTATATTTATTTAAAGTTTATAGAGATTGCCTAGGGTTATTATATTATATGAGTGTATATATATTTATGTATATTTATTTATAATATAATGTTGCATTTAAATTGTTTACATTAGGTACTGATTTTTTTAAATACAAAATATGACCTTCAGGTAGTCTGATCAGAATTTTTAAGTGTAAATGTTGCCAAAGGATATCTTATGTAAATTTATATCTTATGCAAGTCTTATTTAAATTGATGATGAGTATTCATTTGATATGTACAAAACTTGTGGTAGTATCCAAAGGTGTTATTTTTCATTTTGAGTTTTTTATGTATTTTTTTCTGAAAGGGCAAAAATGTATAGAAGAAATACAACAATTTTCTTTATATATTTGATATAGAATGTATAGAAGATAATGTGATAATTAATTTGATGGAGGTTCATGATTAATACTATTTTTAAAATACTTTCTTTATAAAATGGTGAGTGTTTTTACTGTAATAGTATCTCCAAACAGGGATATATTCCTACCCTTTCTATTTGCATGAAAAAAGCAAAAGGAATAAGAGACCAATGTTTATTGTGGAAACTGAGGTAAAGAAAGATTTAACTACCAGCAGTAACACAGTTAATAAATAGTAGAGCAAGGACACAAACATATTCTTATCTATATATCGTTTGTTACTATGCCTTTTGTCTTTAGATAATTCAATAAATGTAGACCTTTAATCTGGATAATTCACATCTCACAAACACAATTTCTTATACGTCTGGTTGTTTTCTTCCAGGAAAAATTATTACAAAATTAGCTTATTTCAGTTTTTCAATGATTTCATTTATTCATTTATTCCACTAATATTTACTGAGCTCTAAAGGAAAATAATGGAAATTAAACAGACACAATTTCAAACCTTATGAACTATTTTTATATCAAAACCTTGTTAGCTTCTTTAAAATAGTCACTGTGAGAAGTTTTTCACTTATTGTAGAGATATGTCTATTACTCAAAATTTGGGAATGCTCTTTTTCAGATTTTCTTTCACAGTTTACTCTTAACTGTTATGTTAACAAATCCTGCATAAGTAAATGTTTGCTCTTAGGGTATATATTTTAATTTTGCAAACAACTAAACATCATCCAAACCTAAAGGTAATATATTAATTAGTTATGTGGGTAAGTTTTTTTTTCATTGTGTTACCCAGCACTGTCTTGCTCATTAAGATTATAGACTGAAGTATGACAGTTGTTTTCTTTGACCTTTAATGTAAATCTAATAGCAGTTCTATCAAGAAATTCCATTTTTTAACAGCAATAAATTGCAGAATGCTTAGGTTAAAATTTCTAAAGCTTCCTAATCCAGCTTTGAAGAAAACACTCATGCGTTTAGTCACTTTTTAAAATAGACAATGTCTTTGTTCCATAGACATGCGTTGTACACTTAACTTGGTCTGTTTCTGAATAGGAAAAAGAATATGAGATATAACATACAAATAAAAAGAGAGAAAAATCTCAAAGTGATGTGTTTTTTCTTGAATTGCTTAAAAGAATATTCTCACGTGTATCATGATTTTTTTTTCCATTTCCTGCTTCATTTATAATGTTCCTTGTATTTGGTGTGGCCTCACTACATTTCTGCCCAATTCTAATTTTATCCAACGTTCCTGATATTTCCTATTGTAATGATGTTGGATCATTTAAATTCTGCAATGTAGTATAGTTATTTGAGATGTACCTTTCTCTCTATTAGATATAAGTTTCTTAAAAGCATACAGTGTGTGTTTTATTAATGATTGTATCTCATAAGTTCCCATCACAATTAATCAAATGAGTAAGTGGACGAATGTGTGAGCAGAAGAGGTTATTTATAAGACAAATCTACAGGGTTGGCAAGCAATTGTATATATAATTCTATAAAGAACAAAATAAGGGATGTATAAGAAAAGATCTACTTTAGTCAGGGAAAAAAAGAATTAAAAAAAGGGGTCACAAAGTTTTAATACTAATAAACAAAATATACATTATGCATTGGGGTATAGCTGAGATATTTGTAAGAAGGAGTACATTAGCTAAAAGAAAATGTGTATGAAACTTATATGTGCTTTACAATTTGTACACTTCTGAAAATATTAAGCTCTGAAAGACCAAAGGCAATCGTATGTTTTATACTCTCTAGAAAGAGACCCTTGTTCACCATAAAAATTAACAAGAAAGGGTGATCCAGTATTTTAAATATTTTTCATCATTAAATATTATCACATTTCAACTTCCAATTTTACAGGTACCTACAGAGTATTGGACGTACAGACCCAGGATCCATAAGACTTTATCACCTTGAATCAAGGATTTATTTGGTATCATCCTCGGTCTTCCTTCATACCAAGTAACATTTTTTTCTTTAAAAAAAAAAGAACTAACAGTTGCTAAAAGAGAGTTTTTAAAAATAATACTTCCCATACTTTCCAATGCCTAAGAATAGCAAGGTGGTAAAAAGAGAACTAGATGATGAGGTTATTGAGTCTGTCAAAGACCTTCTTTCCAATGAAGACTCAGTTGATGATGCTTTTAAAAAGAGTGAACTAATTGTTAATGTCCAAGAAGAGAAAGACACAGATATTGAAGAAGGATCTGAAATCGAAGATGAAAGACCAGCTTGGAACAGTAAACTACAATACATCCTGGCCCAGGTTGGATTTTCTGTAGGTTTAGGGAATGTGTGGCGATTCCCATACCTATGCCAGAAGAATGGGGGTGGTAAGTTGTTTGGTTTTTTTTTAAGTGAAAAATTACTGTAGTAAATTGAAATTGGCTTTCTCAAATAGCTCCTATTGTTGCTGCAGTCTCATTAATTTTGAAACTATGAATTCCATTGTATAGCTAGGGAGACTCATTTGGGGGAATTGAGCCCAGCTCTGTTTTCAGATTAGGTTTCCATAGGAGCAGATTGGCTTGCTAGGAATCCTCAGGGATTGCTTAAGAGTAATACATTCTCAAATTCTTTCTGTGGATGTTATAAACATCTCTGAATTACTGACTGGAACTTTTCTAACAAATGTTGCATCCTTTGTGCCTATCAGTTATTCCATTTAAAGAATAACCTAAAGCTTCTGATATAAGACAGTACTGGTGAAGGAAGACAGAATTTTCTCTCCATGACTTATTAACTCAATTTTAAGTTGCCTCACTTTTCCAAAAAGGCAAAAATGACACGTAATTATTATGATTTTTTATGAATTATTATCGTTTTCAAATGAATTATTATCATTTTCAAATGCCATAATATTTTGGGACAGTGTTCAATTTCAAAGTTTTTATTCCATAAATTGTACATTTCAGCACACAGAGTAGAAAAAATATTTTCTACTAACAGATAAAAAGCTAAGGTGTTATGGTGACAAAATATGTTTAAGATATCTTTTAGTTAATTCAAGCAGGCACAAAATGAGAGGTTTGGAAATAGTAGCCTGTTTGACAAACCTGTCTGAGAGGGAAGGATCGATACATGAAGTTGGTGATGCTCTACCCGTCACTCTATTGACAAGCTCCTCAGCTAGTCAGTAACATCATGTATGAATTATTTATCAAATGGACTATACACAACTATGCACTACCCTGCTTTTTTGTTTGTCCCAAATCATTCCATTTACCAAGACTGGCAGAAGATAAATTCTGATTTTGAGACCTGTGACCTGGTAAGCCTTGTTGGCCATACTGTTCAGGTAGAAGGCTGTCTTCACTGAAAAACCGGATTGACTTTCATTTAGTATGATTTCTTTCTGGAGAGCTCTAAAAGATTTTATATTTACTAATCTTTTATTAGCAAAAAAAATTGAAGTACTTTCTATTAATAAATAATAGAAAAAAGTAATAGAGTCAATATAAGTTGATTTGTCTAAAGATATTATACTTAAAGCACAATGGTTAAGCTTAATAAGTGCTAGAGTATAGAGGCTACCAGGTCACGTTTTGAAGTCAGTTTGACTGTTGGAAGCCTGGCTCTTTTCCCACTAGCCATGTGACCTTTCACAGGTTACAAGTTACCTCACTTCTTCAGGCTTAGTTTCCACAACTGTAAAATAGGGTTAATAATTGTACTTACTTCACTGGATTCTTGTAAGGGCTAAATAAATAACTACATGTAATGTGCTTAGATATGTGCCTGGCAAATAGTAAATGCTTGATTATATTTTAGCTGTGATTATTTTAAATATGGAGCCTAATGTTAGAGTAATTTGAGTTAGAAGAAAGGGCTAAGTATCCAATAGCATGTCATGCATACATAACTGAAAAAAGATCGCCAATGATTCAAGTCTTAATACTGTCTCTCTCTCTCTCTTTTTTTTCTTAGTCATTAACATGCATATAGTCAACCCATTCATAGTCTAAGATTTGACGCAGGTGTTAAAATTCACTTTCAGACCTTTGGGAAACACTTTTAGGTCACCAGTTCCTGACTGTTACTAATCATTTTAGAATTAGAATTTCAATACTTTTCTTTTAATAAGCTCATGCATCAATGCTTTACATACCCTTTTGTAGAATTAACTAAGTGTGAAAGACTGAAAGTCAACCACAGGAAGGTAGAGATTATGTATCAACCACTCTATAAGGAGAAATTCCTGTATACCATCATTATTACAGAGATATATAGATACTGAGATAAATAATTTGAAAAATTATAATACTATTTATTTCTTCAGCTGAATAACTACCAAAACAATTTGAATAGCTTCCCAAACCTATTCCTATTTTTAAAGCAGGAAAAAGATAATAAATGGCCTCTTATAAAAAAGAGAATTAGTGCCATCCATTACTTAACTGCTACACATAACAGTATCTAGTTGGACAAAACTCCAGATTAGAAGTCTGAATGTAAGATGCCCAGCTCAGAGGTTATTTAATAATAATTTGCATATGTATTCTCATGTAGAAATGAGGACAAGTTTAACATTCGTCTTTTTTATACAATTAACAGAATCTGATATTAACATTGTCAAGTTGTTCAGGTTCATTTTTAAATCAGTAGTCATATGTCTTCATTTGTGATTTAGCTAAAAAATAGTTATTTTTTTAAGTATGGAAACTATTGTAAGGATAATAGCATATATATGTTTACAATAGACATTAAATATTTTAATTTCTCAATCATTCTCACCACCTTTTCTCAGAATTTTGGAAAACAAATGATTATTCGATTTATGAAGTGTATATACTTCTTACATGTAGGATTTGTGGGGAAAAATGACATGTGTCGCTGGTAGAAGTTATTTTGCTTTATTTTCTTTTTCAATCTAAGCAGCCATAGATGTTATTTTATTTAGGAAAAAAAAAGTGAGTGTCGGTACCATAAAATCTCATTCATTCTAATTTATCAGATTTAGAATGTGTGATTTCAATGAGTTGGGATAAAATTTAATAAATGACTTCATAACCATTGTGTGAATAAGATTTCTAGGAGTTTGTGAAACCTACTCCAGAAAACAGCTAATTTTAAAGAATCAATTATTTTATGGAAAATGAAGCTATTTTACCCTTTCAATAAAATTAAACTAGAACTATTTATTTACATTCTTACTTTTATAATTATTATTTATCAGAAATTCTTTGTAGCAGTCAAATTCAAGTTTCAAAATCTATAAAGTTTAAAGTAATAAAATTGAATTTTCTTTAAAGTTTTCTGTAATTATGCTATATAGAAACTCAAATATCTTTTAATTATCTTTTAATTAATGTATTCTCTACTGTAACTATTGAAAATATAATCTATTTTATTCTTGTTTCTGTAGGTGCATATCTTTTACCATATTTAATACTACTTCTGGTAATAGGTATTCCCCTTTTTTTCCTGGAACTTTCTGTGGGTCAAAGAATTCGGCGAGGCAGCATTGGTGTGTGGAATTACATAAGCCCTAAACTGGGCGGGATTGGATTTGCAAGTTGTGTAGTAAGTGGTGTATGCTTATAATCTTTACAAGGTTTGAAATGATATGATTTACATTTAAATAAAACCTCTGAGTGTGTGTTTCTATACAACTCTAACAAAACAAGCTGTAAATATTGATATAGTGTTTTGTAGTTCTCTCTGTATATGTCTCTCGCCTCTTTCGTTAAATATATACCTGCACCACATGTACTTGCCATCAAACTGGCACTGACCGATCAACACTAAGGTATTCACACGGTAGTAATATTCTTTGGGGGTAGGGGGGTTGGGGGTGGGTAAACTCACAACTAATGGATGTGGTGAGCATTGTGGCGAGGAAAGGGCATGTCTCAAATCATGGTTGGGATGTGGCAAAGTCATAACATGTAACCAAAATGTTTGTACCCCCATAATTTCCTGAAATAAAAAAAAATATTGATATAGCATAATCTTGTTAATGTATGTTCTAAGGCCTATGAGAGATACTACCTTTTAGA